>JANVCC010000101.1:2357520-2475086 GCA_025345505.1 Todiramphus chloris collaris | reverse complement strand
AGGAAGGAAGGAAGGAAGGAAGGAAGGAAGGAAGGAAGGAAGGAAGGAAGGAAGGAAGGAAGGAAGGAAGGAAGGAAGGAAGGAAGGAGAGGGGTTGTTTCCAAGAAGAAAAAAAGAGTTTTTAAATATAAATTACTTTTTTTAAAAAACAGTGCATTTAGCAAGAGAGAATGGGAGGCATGATAACAGGTTAAAAAAAATAGAAGAAAATTAAACCCAAAACCAAGAGAGAAAATAGTAAGTTCAGAGTTAGTAGCACTGTTGGTGAAAGGACAAGGGAAGAACTGCTCAGTCTTGTTTTCAGTTGTATCTTTATGTACTAGCAATTCAAATATTGTGTGAAAATGTTAACAGGAAGCCTGCTAACCCATAGGATGTTGTTCTCTTGGACATCACAAAGTGGGATTTGGCATTTACTGAATTTTTCACCCCCTGCCCCTGTTTCTCTTTCCTTCCTTAACCACATTTTGTTTCAGCCATCCAGCATCAGCCTTATCCTAGAGGCTGCTGTTGCTGTGCTTCATCTGCCTGTACACACAGTAGCAGTGGCACACTGTCGTAGCACAGTCTCTGGAAGTCTTGAGGTGTCTTTATATCAGCTTTATGCAAGTGCTCAGTGTTGCTATGTTATTGTCATCTGTTCTCATCTATGTTGACTTTTCAGCACTTATCATTTCTAATAATGAAAATTCCAACTTGCAAAGGTTTGGGGTTTTTTTACGAGGAACAACATCTGATATTTGCAATAGAAAAATAAATTTTAAAAAAAACATGTTTGGGGTTTTTTATATCCGTACATTACTTCACAGTACATACATAATACCTGCCAAGATTATACACATAGATGTACAGTGTTCCTTCTACCACACTACTCTTTCTAGTTATGATTCAGTTTATGAAGATTTCTAGTAAGATTGCAGCAAATGAGGTTATACTCAGCATTTCTTTTTATAAATTGTAGTCATTGGTGCAGTCCATACATCTTCTGTATTTAGATTTTTCTGTAATTTAGGCTATTCTTTGTCGTACTTCCATTATTTGCACATTTGCTTCGATGTTTTTTTACTTTCCTATATAGAAAACACTGTTGATGGCATAAGTCTCTGTAAATTTTCCAGATGATATTCAGGTTGGAAGTCACCTCAGGAGGTCTTTAGTCCAACTGAGTAGAAACTCAAGCATTTGTCCTTCATGTCCCAGAAACTTGCATCAAGTGAACTTGATCAATGATTTTCCCTTAGGCTGAAGTGAGGCTGCCTGGCTGTGCTGTGACAGCAGTCAGCTCTTTCAACAGCCTTGGATGTGTTTCAACAGGTCCTACAGACTTGCTTACAAGTAATCTCTTACTTGAGCATCGTTCACTGTCGATAATTCCTCTCCTCCTTGAAACCCGCCTCTCAGCACAGAGGCACAGGAGCCTCAGCAGTGTCCACTGGAACTCAATTATCCACCCCCTTCAGCCCCAGTCCCACGTTGTTTAAATATTTCATGTAACAGGAGAAGATCTAGCTATCTGGTTGCTAACTGGGAGGTCTGCAAGTTGCTACCCAGAGAAAGGAGGAAAGAGGGAAAAGGGAACTAAAGAACTATGAGAGCAGCAATCAGGAGTAAGGGGGAGAGGCTTTGCTTTCTAGCACATCTGCAAGTAGGGGCTGTGAGAGAATGGAAAGGGAGACTTGGAAAAGGATGTGAAAGTAGTGGATATGGCTTGGGGAAGAGAGTGCAACTTTTTGATAAGGTTTGAAGCAAGGGCAGAATCAGTTAATTAGGTCTGTGGAAAAGAACCCTCTCAAGAAGGAGGTCTTTTTCTCCTCTCTTCCCAGTGAGAAAAGAGCTTCCATCCTATTTCCCCATAGTGCATCCAAGTCTCAGGGGGTATCATCTCTCTCTCCTATGAGTGGCTATGCTTCTCCCACCTTATGATGGATCATCAACATGTAAAGGGTCATACTTGTGGTCTGAAGAGTCCTCACAGAGAAACCAATTCTGTTCTAGAAATGATCTCTGCACACAAAGCAGTTAGTGGCCCATTGCCCTGGTGTCCTGAGCACTATGCAGAGACTAAAGGGAGCTATTCATTGAGTGACCATGCCCTTCCCAGCTCATGATCATCCGTGCACAATTTTTTGTCTGTGTGTTCTGTGTCAGGCACTTGCCCCATATTGTCCCCACACTCCCACAGATAAATATGTAAGGAACACATATAGGAGTAATACTTCAGTGATGGATGGTCTTGACTTCTCAGGTTCTCACATATGGAAGGCCTGGCAGTTTGAGTTTAAACAACCTAAAGAGCTCAGGGGTGTGCTTCAAGTAAGCTGGAGGGCTCAGTGATGTTATCCTATCTACAGCTTGTTTTAATAAAGTCTGCCTCGGTGACCTCAAAGTATGGTTATTGTTCCTGGTTTTCAAGAAAACTGGCATCATCTTTTTGGGTTAAATGAAGCTTTCCTCTCATACCAAACTGCGGTCATATGTTAGAAACCTGCTGGTGCTGGCACCAGGCCTGAGGCTTGTAGCCCTCTTGGAGAGGTTAAGAGTGTCATATTGTTGGGACACCAAGTCACTCCTCTGTTTTTCCAAGAGTGGGAAGAAGTAGCCATTGACTGACAGGACAGAAGAGAGTTGAAAGTAACAAGGAATAGTAAATTATAGTAAAAAACCTGAAGTTTAGCAAGGGGAGATCTCAGTACAAGAAAGAGGAGGTAAAGTAAAAGAAAAGATTTCAGACCATCCATGTGTGTGACTGAAAAAGGAAGAGCAGAGTGGAATAACAAGTTGATGACTCGCAGTCATGGGCAGACACTTTATATGGTGGGGGAACCTCCTCATGTTTGCTATGGTTGAAGAACTTTCACTGGTGCTGAAGTCACCTGTGGTGGTGTCAACTCTTATATGACTTGGACCTAATGATGGCCATCGAAGTTATAGAGCACTTTGGTGCAGGATTTCTAGTTTAGTTTCCTAAAATATAATTTGTTCATAAAACTGCTTTGAAAACTGAGCAAGCACATATGAAACACACTGAGGTGAATCAGAGGCTTTGTTTTGAGACTGCACTGTTTGTCCAAATGGGATTGCCAATGTATTCATAGCACCTTCTAAAAAAAAAGAAAAAATGAAAAACAAACACAGGCAAAAAAAAGCTTGTTTTGCTTGTAGGCCTGTATTCTACCAACAGAATAGAGAAATTACCATTTGTTGTAAATTAAAAAATAAAAAAAAGGTAACAAAACCAAACAACAAACAAACACAAAACATCTTTCTATAAATAAGTTTTCAAAACACAATACACGTGCAACTGTCTGACTTCCAACACCCTGGCTTTGCTTTGATTTCCTTTACTCTTGCATTCATGGTATTATTTCCAGCCACCTAAGCTGTTTAATGGCTTTACACTGCTTTAAATTGCATTTGAATCAAAGGCTCCGATCAAAATATGCATGGCTAAAAATCTACTTTTACATATTTTTTTCTTTTCTTTCTTTGCAGTTTACTTTACAAACATTAACTATTTCATTGCAACTTAAAAGGTTACTTCATTTATACCTGACATCTTTGTTCTGACATCTGTATTTCTCCATTGGTAAAAGAAAATGGAGTGTCTGTAAGCTACTTGTCAAGAGAAAAAAAGAGCATTTTAAATTGAAACAGTAGTTCAAACTTGTTGAGCCATAACCAATGCTCACTCTTGACTTCCTATTCTGAGGTAACTACTACAATAGAATAAATGCTGCTCTGAAATAAAGACTGATGAAAAAAATTGAATTAAATCAACTTTCTGGCCTTCATAACTTTGTTCTCACCCAGACAATTTGTTTGATACTTTTTCTTTGTACAGACTAATTTTTTGCAAAGCGCTTTTCAGATAAGTGTTAAATAAATGCTTGCTATTATTATTACCAGTATATTTATTTGCAATGCAGTCATTTAATTGACCTCTATTTTACTACGGCTCATAATGACAATCATTTAAATCCTTTTTCAGTCTTCATTGTTATTTCATCCCACACTGTGTTTTCTAACTGTTTTTCATCTCAAATCCCTTCAGAAAATAGGACTAAACATAAAATTACTCAAACATATTTTAGTTTTTCTCAAGCTAGGCACAGAATTGGAAGAGTTTTACAATATTTCACTTACAGAAAATCAGAATATTTCAGGGCTGGACAGTTTAAAGGATGATGACCATAATCCATTGAAGTTAAATACACCAGAACTGTGGTATTTTATCAGTATGTTTGAGAAGAGTGCACAACACACTTCAGTTGTTTTGGTCAATGGTAAAAGTGAAGTAGTCATGGGGAATACTTGGTCAGTTCTGTATTTTGGCACAATACCCTACAGCACAAATAAATTTATAAGAAATATTTTCATCTTTACAGTCATGATTTATTTTTATTTTTCTTATTCAGTATTCCTTAAAATGCCAGCTTCACAATATCTTTCTTGGTGTCCTCAGCAAGGCTATAAACTTATTTTGTGTTTTGATTTTTTTTTTTTTTAAATAAATAAAACATTAAACCACCACACTTTAACTTCGTTTTGTGGGGTTCTTTCTCATAGAGTTGTGCAGTTGATTTTCCATGGACCATAACACTCCTAAAATCTCTTCCTGTGACACATCTTCCATATTGATGCTTTAGACAACTCATTTTCAAGATCTGTTCTACATTTGGTGTTTGTGACCCTGCATATTACTTGTCAAAATAATTAAATTAAAACTGGAGGACTTTTACTGGCAGATTCCCCATGGAACAGGGATGTATGTTGTATCAACTGTGTTTATTAAAATGGAAAGTCCCAATTATGCCATTCTTTTTCTGGTACTTATTCTTGTGAGTAATTTGGAACAGTAAAATCCCACTTACTTACATGATGGGATACATCAGAATTCCATGGCACAAAGAACAGTTGACTAAGAGCAAAAATGGGAAAGGCCTAGGAGTGAGAAACACAAAAGAAATGCAGACTTGAAATATCAGCGAGTGAGATGGGGTTTAAGATTTCTTTCAGCTGTGATCATCTTCCAGAGTTACAAGTAGCTCAAAACCTCATTACTACAAAAAAATACATTGTGCCACAGGAAATAGTAACTGGCAGAAGGAAACGAATATGCCCAGAACCCTCAGGTCATGAGTGTGGAGAAGTTAATTTTTAAGCTCAAGTTAATGACTTAGAGACCCTTTCTGCATCTGACCTGTTAAGGTTAATGAGAAATTAAGGAATCTGTATAAAATATTATTAATTCTTACATAGAAATCTAAGTTGATAGGATTGTTAGGTGCTGTTTGTAAATAGCTGATTTCATAGCAGTGAAAACCATCATAAGGCACATTATCTGGAAGAAAATATTTAAACAAGAAAAGTAAATAATAATTGGGAACCAACTGATGTTCAAGATAACTAGGAAGTAGTGCTGGTTAGAAATAAGCTGAGAAAGAAAAGAACAGCAGCGAGAAAAAGACAATTCAAAGGCAGTTTAAAAAAGTATGTATATATCTGTGTGTGTGTGTGTGTGTATAAGCATCCAAATAGCTACAAAGTGCAAGATACTGCATGGAAATGCAGTCAGAAGGAATCTGAGAAATTTGGAAAGCTTAATAGGTGGCAAGAACTATGAACAAAAGTGCAATTATCTAAATTAAGGCAACAAAAAGTGGTTTTTGGAGGGTAATGGGAGTTGATATTACACAGCATGCTCACAGTCGAAAAGTTACTTCAATTAACAGGGTTTTTTTATTTTTATTATTACTGCTACTACACAATTCAAATGGGAAATAGAATCATTGCTATTTAGCAGGAATTTTAGAAACAAGATGATTATGTTTGTTTGTTTGTTTGTTTGTTTTAATTCAATTTGAACTGATAAAGGTAACAGAAATGGAAGAACAAGCTTCCTAATATACTTGACTTGATTTTACCTCTGTTTTGAAAAACCAAAATGGCATGCATTGAATAAATTAAAACCCACATATTTTATGAATTTCAAAATTAATAAGGAGAAGTTATCAAATGCATTGATGTCTAGTGGACAGCAAAAACCTTTCTTTTTGTAAGGTTTTTTTGGTAATGTCCCAGATGACAAAATAAACTTGTTGCTTTAGATACCTACAGGTACCTTAAGGCTGAATACTACAATTGAAAAGGACTTATTGTTGATAAAGCAGCTGCCGTGACTGCTACATTTACACTCAGGTTAATCAGCATTATCGTGGAAGGGACAAAGAACAAGCCGTGTCATATATATGTATATCAATATATAGATATATATGTTTGTATATACAAAGGTCAAAGATTTCAGGCGATAGTTAAAAATAGCTTTATTGTGGAAATGCTTGAGGCTTGATGGGAGAGTTCCTAGTGTGACTCTGTAGCCAAGAGAGATTATTTTGTTGGAGTAGTTATTTTAACAGTTTGTTTTGAATTCAAAACAGGACTATACTAACTAGTTCTTATGCATCAACAGTTCAAGAAAGATGCCAATAAACTTAAGGGTATTTAGTGAATAAGAATGAACAAAGGTTTAGGAAACTTTCTCTGTGATGATTCAAGAAGCTTGATCTGATCAGCTCATCAAAGGGGTGATTAAACATACCCGCCCAGGAAAGAGATATCCAGTAACAGGGTTAATCTGCAGCCCACTCGGAAGTAAATTGCTTCAACTCTAAAAAATGAAGCTATGAAACAAAGAGCTGCAAATAGCTTAGGTAACAAATTCTTAATGGTAAAGGTAAATAAGTCTTGGTAAATTGTTGTAAGAATTACCACACATAATACCAAGATTATTCTACTGTATTTTGAAATGAAATTACTTAGTTCAGCAGAAACATGTTTAGAGAAACATGTAAGTTCTTTTATTTTGGAAGCCAAAGTGGATGTTTTCTTCAGTCCAACAAGCTTGAGAAGTAATAGTAATAAAATCTCAAACGTTATTGTTCAGAATAATTTTTATTACACAGTAATCCTTCATATTACAAAAGGATTAGGTTCACTATTTACAGCAGTGCAGCTCGTACTTAATATAAGCAATGTTACACCAAGCCAGTGCAAAGATTCACCTGCCTCCGTATCCTCTCTTCGGAACCAGCTCTAACCATGTGTCTAGCAAAAGGAGTACAAGAGAGTAAACATGTACTGATACTTCCCCAGGATGTTTTTTACTTCCTGGACCAGAAGTGGTGCATTTTGAATTTTTCTCCCCTTAAGCTCCTGTCCACTTTTAACAGCTACCACGTCCTAAGGCCATCCACAGCATCACTATGTCTTATCAGAAGAACCACCACCTTATTTTGAATCAGCCACAGCTCTGAATTTGATGATCGCTTGGTCTTGTAGTGGAAAGAAATTCCTTATTTGCTCTTCTTCAGTCATATTTTCCTTTTAGACATTGTATTTTTCTGTCTTGCTTACTTGCTCTTCAAGTAGCAGTTCTACTTTTTTGAGCTTCCTGTTTTTCATTCCATGATGGTCTGTCATCTTTTGAAACAAAAGGGGACTAGATCTAAATAGGAACTAAAATGACCAGGCAAGTTTCCTTATAGTTTGCCAATGAGAAAAACTTGATAATCCTCTTTGAAATATTTTCTGAGAAGTTATAACAACTTCAAATTTGTATTACAACTGAAGAAATTATGTTATGGATAAAATGGTCTTTTGCAGCCATAGTAATTTCTCAAAATAACTGAAGGCCCAGAATCTCAGAAAACAAGTTTTGATACATTCTTGGCCAACAACAGATAATGACAATAAGGAATATTTAATAGAACCTTTTTTTCAGTGCATATTTAAATAACCCAAGCTAAATCCTTATCTAATACAATGACATTTCTGAAATCACTGTGATGATAGATCACCAAAGAAATGTTACTAAAAGCCGGTTATTAGCAAAAGACTTTTGATGTGGATGCTAGGAAGAAAAAAAGTTGTGTGTTGAAATCATGGACACTGCTTTCTGTCATTTGTCATCTTTGCCAGTGTATATGGTTGTATGAGAGAAACACTCCATTACTGGGGTTTTTTTCCTAACTAGGACAACACATACGGTTTCTCACAGTGGCAACACATTCAGATTAGAAAAGAAATGAGCGCTTACAATCTACCGCAAAGATTTTGTAATTATTCAAACTGGGCTTCTAAATTGTCTTGTGAATTTTTTTTTTTTTAATATTTCTATATATTATATAATATTATATGTTTTATATTATGTTGCTTTATATTATATTTATTATCTAAAAATATGAGAATATATGATGAAATTACAGGGTAAGTACAAGATACACTGTGTATTCAAAGAGTGTATTCAAAGTCATATCCATATTTTATCAGAATCATGTTTGAGTCTACTTGGTTCAAAAACTTTTCTTGAAAAAAATATTTCTATGAGTGGTTAAGAAATTAAGAAGTGAAGAACACTAGCAGAGTCATCTTGAAACTTTATTAGCTGGAACACAAGAGTGGCAGGATGTCTCTGAGTTCAAAGTGCCAGTCTTCTGCTAGGGCAGATAACCACGCTGTTACACAAAAAAATCTTGAGATAAGTTCACGTGTATGAAGATTTACCAGCAGGGATCTGTGTCTGATGACACATATTGACTCTAACGATGAAAGTTACTTTTGGGGAAAAATGGAAAAAAGAGGAGAGGAGAAAGAATGAGAGTGAAAGGGGCAAACTCCCCCAGTGGGCAACTGGGAGAAGCAGCAGGGAGACCCCAGGCGAGCATCCATCCCTGTGTGACTTCTCTAGTGCAGTAGGTGTTTTCCCCCATAGTATTTTCCCCACAGTAACTGTGTAGTTTTCTTCAGGACCCACTTAGACTCCCAGCTGGTTATTCCTGCATACAATGCTGTTAACGCTGTCTGGAACGTGCTTAGAGCAGCAGAAAGTGCTGCACGCTGCTTGGCTATTAAGCTCTCTGCATGCATACGTAGCTTGCTCAAATACAAACCAAGAACTAGAATGAAGGGCTAGGAAAAGAGGGGAAGGCAGGAGTCAGCAGCGGCAGTCGCTTCCCTTGAGAAGCACCACAACAACACTGTTGGGGTTTGCAGGTGTAAGGCCATGGGATTAACGGCAAAAGAGCAATTGCCTGAGAAGAGCAGGGAAAAGCATTGAAACACTCCCCTGGCAGCTTGGGTGAAGGGATGCAGAGCCGCAGCTCTTAGACAGCTCTTAGCTCTAGAAAAGGCAAGGCACCAAAAGCACTGTGTGAAAATACCTTGGTCTTTGTTGTGAACAGCTGTGTTTAATGTATCTGTAGTCACCTGGAAGATGCTTTTCCCTTTGTGAAGCCTAGTTATGGAATTTTACAGTCACTTGATGCTACTTGTCATTGAGTAACGTTACGGTAGCTGCATTAGTATTGTCTAGAGATTACACCATCTCTTGTTTTTAGCCTGGTAAGCTCTAGGATTTTTTTCTTTGATATACTGCTTTTTCAATTTAGATATCACTCTTTATTTCCATATCCTTGTTCTGCTTTACATCCTCCTTTCACTCCTTCCTAAACAGTTGTCCTTACTAAAAATGGAGTGAATTACTAATTTATTTTTTAATCCATATATTGATTGACTTTGATTTTGTCCCTTCCTTGTTCATTTCTGTATTTAGTAGTTGTATCCATTTTTAGCTATTTTAAAGTGAAAATTAAATACTTCTTAGTGGTTACTGACCAAAGTAAGTAAACTCTTTTGAATGTAGAAAAATATTTTTAAAACTTAGTGACTTCATTTTATTTTGATTTAAATCGAAGAACCATGAGCAAGAGGTAAGAACATCCTCTGTATACCACAATCAATATTTATGCATAAAGGTGGAGATTCCTCAGAGGGAACATTAGAAATGGCAATTTAAATAATTCTTTAGAACTTCAAATAAACAGCAGTTTGTTTTTACATTTTAGAATCTGAACTGGCAATCTTGGCTGAGGCAGAAGTGAAAATTTTATCATCTTATTCCACAGCAAGTGGCAGAGATGTGATAAGCCTGATGTATAGGTTTTTGGGTTTGGGTTTGGTTTTGTGGTTTGTTTTTTTTTTTGTTGTTCTTTGGATTTGGTTTGGTTTGTTATTTTCTTTTCTATTCTTGTTTGTTTGTGTTTTTTTATGGATTGGTTTGTTGCTGTTGTTGGTTTGTTTTGGTTTGTTTTGGGTTTTTTGTATATGTGTGGATGTGTGGATACATGGATTTTTTACTTCTTACATGCATAATTCCCTAACTGCTGTGGGATTTCAGCCAAATCCAAAGATGCTTGTACAAGACAAATAAATAATTAACCACTGTTTGTTTTTGAGCCAGAGAGTACATGAGGAAGTTTACATTTTGAATGTGATATATTATGAGAAGAATGATAAATCTTGCTAAGAATGACATTTTAAATCTGATTTTTACACAAAATTATCTGATTGCCAGGGTGTTTCTGTCCATACAAAAAGATTGTGACATGTTAAAGGCAAATCAAGGCTGTATTTTTGCCCTTCTTAAAAACATTTTGCTATCTTTTTGTAATCTTACCTCTCACATTTTATCAGAAAACCTTAAATTTTAATAGACTCTGGACAAGAATTGTTCATCTTTAGTAACATACTTTATTGTGGATTTTTTTTTTTCCTTTGGGAATTCACGTATTTAAAATTACTCAGTAAAAGAAAAATATAACAAGGAAGGGGATGTAAGATAAGGAGGCTGGTTTTTTAACATGAACTGAGGACTGATGTTTACTTTTGAAATCGAAGTACAAAATCATTCTTTTAATCAGGCTGTCAGCAGTGGGGATCTGATTTTTAGTTTTGCCCTAGATCATAAGCTTGGTGAGCTCAGCTGTTTGTTTGCAACATAGCAACCGAGACAGAACTGTAAGAGAACTGTTTGAAGAAAAATTATGCTGATGATATTAAGCCTGTGTCATCATATAAAATTGGAAAAGAAGGCATATCTAGTGTATGTGTGAGGGAAGGTGACACTAGATATCCATAGATATGAGTTTGTCCCTGGAAAAAGACAAGTGATGGAAAGAATGCTTTTGTATTACAGTTGCTTTGTGCACAGGGGGATGAAAAAAGATACCAAAAGGCCAGTTCTTCCTTCAAGTGTCACACTTCATTATATTCAGACTGGTTGCCCAGGACAGATTCACTTCATATAGGTATTTAAAGTGTTACTGGAAAAGAGTATAATACTTCCATTCTTAAGGATTAGATACTATTTTGAAGTTCTTGGAATTCTTACATTTTTAATATTATAAAATATGGGTATAATCATCAACAAATGTAACTATAGGTATTATAAAACCAAGCTTTAACCCATTCCATCTTTGCATTGTGTGATGACTTCCTCATTTTAACCAGTCCATTATACCTTGGTAATAAAAAATTCATTCCAGTAGGTAATTACAGGAGTAATTGAAAAATCTGGCAGAAAACAAAAGCAGAAAAAAAGATCAGTGGTTCCAAACACTGAACGGTTGGCACAAAAAAATCTTTGTGATGGCTAAACACAGAATAAGGACAAGGACAAGCAACTCTTGTTCACCCTGCTCCCACAAATGGTCTCATGAGCACAACAGCTTAGCAGGAGCTTCTCAGAAGACACAGTGGGCTGTAGCTGGTACCAACAATACTCTGCCCACGAGGCTGTGCGAGGGCACTGGCAGCCTCTTCCACCTCACGGCGAGATGTCCTGAGCGAACCCCGGCAGAGGACTCTGAATTGCAGTGTATTGCATGTTGGATGCTGGATAGCATCCTTTTTAGCAGAATGACAGAGCTGGAAAGACTGTTTCTTTGTTTTCAGGTAGGTAAGAAGGAAATAAGTTAAGAGATGGGAGTGTGCAAGGCAACAGTGCGGTGAAAAACATGTGAGACGAGAGAGAGAGGGGAATAGCATGTGAGGGGAGAATAAGCAAGCTTTGCCGTTTGGTCTGGGACTCACCTCTAGTGATGCCAATGAACGTCCTGTCCTCCCTCCAGACTAATCAAAGCTGGCAGAATTCTCTGGCAGAGGCAGATACAGGGGAGCACAAGAGGCCAGAAGCAGTTTCCTCTTTATGCAGGGAAATTCCCTCCCAGAAAAGAGAGCAAGACATCATGACAGTGGAAACTAAGCTACAAATGCAATTTCAGTCTCAGACGGAGAACGCTGAACGATCAATAAAGTCAAAAGCTCAGTGGACTTAAAAAATTACTGGCTATGAGTCAAGTATGATAAATACAGTTCTAGGAGAGGGCCTAGAATTTAATATACCAAAAATGGATTCTATAAGCAGTAGTAGGAAAATACCTGACTTCAGAAAAACGGACTCTGAAAGAATATGTAATGCGGTGAGAAAAGCTCAGTACTGTCTGAAAGATCCATACTGGAAGGTATGGATATACAAAAGTGTTGAATAATCTGTACCTGGAAGTTGAATGGAAAACCTAAAATATTTGAGAAAAGAACAGAAATAATTGTGGCTTATTTGAATTAAGAACACACTGAGAACATTTAAAAGCAAAGAAATAAGGAAAGTGGCTGAACGCTATTATTTAGTGTAGAATAAGCATAAAGAATGAAATAGAGAACAGTAAAATGATGACAGCAACCATGAAAGGTACATTTTCTAATTGAATGGAGAGGCTGAGAAAAAGAAGCTAATCACTACATAAAGAGGTCTAGATACATATTATTAAGGCCAAAGATGCGGCGTGAGGTGGTTTGTTATTTATAGAGGATAAATACGGATTTATTGCAAGTAAGTATTGTTTTTTGAGAGGCAAGAGGCTAAAACCACACAAGAAACAATTACACAATTTAAAAGAAAACCTAGAATTGTAGTAGTTCATGATAGCAACCAAATCTGCTGCTGTGGCTTCACTTCCCATGGAAGCTCTGTCTCTTGCTCCTGTCAGCTGTCTGTGCTAACTTCTCTGCTTGTGTGCAGCCTAATGTTAGTGTGCTTCTCTGGCAGGACCCGTGTCAAGGTAGATTTCTTGCCCTGAAATTATTGCTAGTAAAAGCTAAAAATTGTTGGCAGTCCTGTATAATTGTACTGAAATGCAGCTTAGGAGAAGAGTTGCAAAACTCAGGGCACTGACAGTGATCTGAGTGTGAGTCCATCTCATATTCTTTTCCATTCTGACACTAACTCAAAAAGCCTTGGCTCTTTAAAAAGTGCTTGTGAAGAAAATGTGCCAGAGGGCTTGGATATCTGTTCAGAACATGGGCCAACTTACCTACTACCTGAAACTGTATGGCACTAACAAAAGGTGCAAAGAAGCAAATAGAGAAATTCTGTGCAGAGATCTGAGATGCGGTGCAGTGAGAACAGGTTGAGCCTTCATTAAATATATACATAATCTGAAAAATATCTACTGTTGAAGAAAACCCTGCTCATCTCTCTCACTTGATGTTACAGAGATTAGTTAACTATTTGATACAATGCTGGAGGTTTCTCAGTACAGTAGTTGTCTGAAGGGAGAGAATAATGAAGAAACAATGTCCCAAAGTCCCTATTTTGAGAAAATTTTTAAAAATCTGTTTTAAAGATGCTGTGGCAAAATAACACCTAGTAAAACAGTTTGATAAAGGCTATCCAGCATGAATTCAGGCAGAAGAGGTCATGCTGAACTAATCAGCTTGAGTTCTTTGAAGATATTAGTGGTAAGAAAGATAAGGAAAATTTAGAGGATGTAGCATCCTTATATTTCAAAAAGAATTTGACAGGATTTCACATCAGAGATAAATGCCTACGGAAAGAACTCTGGAGTAGGAGGTAAATGAAGTTGCTGGCAGAAAATTATTTGAAAGCAAGGAAATGGGATCTTTGTGAATTTCAGAGAAGTTGAATGGCATTCCCTTTGCATTTCATTTTATGAAACTTGGACAATAGGACCAAATATGATACTATTAATTTTTAAAATGTTTGAAGAAAGAGTAGAAGTAACTCAGGGTCATTAAGTTAGTTGTTCAAAAATTGAGTCATTGGTATGAAGATTTGTCAGGAACCTATTTGTTCACACTCAGATAATCTCCTGTTACATGATCACACCACAATTTTCCACAGCATTTGCCTACTTTAATGTATAAAGTGTTTAGTATTCATTTGGCTATTCTGTAATTTGCTTTACCTTCATTCAGCCTCAGTTCCTATTAATTATTACCACTTGACTTGTGGTTTGAAATAGATTTTTTTAATTTCCTCATTGGCTTTTCCGTGACAGTTTCCAATAGCACACACTGTCCTACAGTGGAACAATATATGTCCCAGCTTTCAGTGCTGGGCAACTGAGGCACTGAGCAATTACATTCAGAAGTGTCTACTTTTATCACCAGTCTGAGGTTCATAGAACATGACCTTTTCATGTTCTTAACTTACATGGCATTTTATATATTCAAAGCACAACTTCTGTTTACTTAGGATGAAACAGCGAGGAACACACAACTTGTGATGACTCCCTCAGAAAAGCTTTAAAATTACTTAAATTTAAATTAGTCTAGTACAGCATTTGACAGTCTGAACTATCTAGCTATCCTAAGTATTCACAGGTTAAAACTAAAAGAAAGGACGGTAAATTATAACTTCTACAAATAAGGAAGAGAATAGACTCCCTGGCTGCAGAACTTATATATCCCCAGGATATGCCCACCCAATGCTGTGAAATAGTCAGATTTCCCTTGTTAAAACAAGAACGATTATAATGAAATTAATATTACTTGGTGATAATTCCTAATTTTATATTAATTTCTTTGCAGTCTTGATAATAGCATTTTGATGTGTCCTTCCTCTCTTTGTAGACAAAAAATTTCTGAAGGTAAATGGGAAAGTACCTTTCAGTATATTACATCATGCTGACACCTACAGAGCCGGAACTGTCACATGCCCTGCATGGGTTTCTCCTCATGAAGCTAAGGAAGCAACTGACAGCAATTGCAATCCTATGCATAGATCAACACTGAGGACGTAGCTATTTCTTAGGTATTTCCTGGCCAATGGATGAAATACTGATAATGTTGAGGAACGTATAGTTTTCCAAGACCTTTAGTGTGCACAGGCACAAACCACATAAACGTGATGTTTTGCTGTGCCAGAGAATTGTTATATTCTGGTATTGTGTAGAGCCAGTTCAGAAACTGGACAAGATGCCTCTTTCTTATTCTGGGAGCTGCTGAATGAGATGCAGCACATCTTTGCTCTTTGCACGGCCTTCTGTCTTGTCATCATTCCATTACTGCTCCTGTCACTACTTTCTTCAATAGATTTTTTTTTCCCTACAGGTAGCAGAGCTTACACAAAACAGAATATTAGGTCTTTGCCAATGTCTCTTGCTGGTATTAGTTCTTCTATTATCAATCACCATCTTTGTTCATTAGAAATTACAATTAATAGAGCATATTTGAGTTACCAGTTGAAGTGTTGGGAACACAGCTTCTATTACTGCAGTTCTGACTAATGTCATTTATGTAGTAGCATTCCCTTTGAAACAGTTTTCAAGCTTCCTGCTTTTCTTTAAGTTAGAAGAAAAAAATCTATACATATTATTTAGAGGGATTATAATATTTATATCTGACAAACATAAAAGGAACCATTTTGTTTCTTTCAGAAAGGTTTTTTTGTAGTGTGGTGTCTTTCCCTTAATAGGACTTAGTGAAGTTAAGTCTTTTATGGGGCTGCCTAGTTATTTGGTATGGGGAGCTCGGCTTTGGTTTCCTTTTTCTTCACTTTCGTACACACATGTGTGTTATATACCAAAAATAAAATTTAGGTACTGCAGCAAGTTCTTTCTGTTTTCCCTGCCAGAAGGTGAAAAAACTCATGTGCAAATTGCTCTTAGTGTCAGCATAGACCACTTGAGTGAAAGGCTTTAAAGTGGGGAGAATGGAAGAACACCACTGTGCTCCAAGCACTGCAGAGATTTTGGGGATAATTTTGATTCATTCTCAAATGCAGCCGACAAAGAGATATGTAAAAATTTTCTCAATAATCTGGATTTATTAATTCAGATATCTTGTGGAGGAATAAAAATTCAGGTGAAAAGCATAAGATTTCTTTCTTTTTGGAAAACTGCCCTTTAAAATAGCATCCTGTTAACTGTAACAGTAGCAGATACTGAAACTGGTATTAAGGGGCATTTCCTGACCTTTTCTCCTGGCAGATTTTTTTGAAAATGTTCCTTGAACCTTATAATGTTTAATTTGTATCTAACACTACTATTTTGCAGGGCAGAAAACACTTTTGTGTTGTGAGGGTGACTGAGCACTGGCTCAGAGGGCCTGTGGAGTCTCCCACCTTGGAGATATTGAAAAGTTGTGGTCCTGGGCAACCGGCTCTAGGTGGCCCAACTTGAGCAGGGGCTTGGACCAGATGACCTCCAGAGGTCCCTGCCAATCTCAGCCTTTCTGTGATGCTGTGGAAAGGTAGGAAAACCAGTTCAGCTACTGTTGATTTCTGAAATGGGATGTAGTACTTCTGTTTAAAGAGATAATATGGTACTCGTTTTAGAGTACATAGTATTAAAATCTCTGATTCCAGAAAGAGCCATACGATCACTGCTGAGAAGATGCTTTTTTGCATGTTGAGGAGAGGTGTTTTTGCAAAATCAGCAGCACCTTTTCTGTTACTGTTTCTCCTGTTATTCCTGCATACTTTGCCTAAGTGATCCCATGGTCATGTGATGTACCCGCTTTCAGTTTCTACAATAAGAAAACACTACTGTTTCTTATTTCCGAAGAAAAACTGTTGGGTTTTGCATCATCACCTTCTTCCACTCTGAAGTCTACTGCTGGAAGAAAGCAGTAGTTTTAGCATGTTGCTAGTTAATAACTGTTATGCTTAACTCATGGAAATGTTACACTTTCCATGTCACTGTCCCTTCCAATAAGACTGTAGATTTTGCCTCCTTGGAGTGTAACATCTGGAAGTAAAAGAGTCTTCTCCATATCTTTAAACTGAATCTGTCAAACTTGAACTCTCATTTTAACTGAAGAATCTTGGAACTCGTACAATAAAAATGGTGCTTTATACCACTGGTATTATGGCAGCACAGGATAAGAAGGAGATACCTACATATAAACTAAGGCAGGGTTTTTTCATTTGTTTTTTTTTTTAAAGCTTGATTTCATCTAATTGTTGGTTGTGGTTAACATTGGGTTTAGCAGTACAAAATAAAGCTTCAGAGACTGTCTTGGATACCTGTTCTTTGACCATCCTCTAATTCGTATCTTCTGTTGTAAAATCTTTGTCTGTCCAACTTAAATTGTGTTTCTGCCTTTGCAATGAGTTCTGCCATAAGAGAGACTATTCCCTGCAAAACACTGTTTTACTGCAAGACATAACAAGCTAAATAGGGCATGATTTTTTACACTTGAGTGGCACATACATTTCCTGGTTTATTTAATGCAGAAACTGAATTAATAAACGAACAAAGGAATCAAAACCCATAAAGCATTATTTTTTCATAAATAAATAAATGTTTCTCTGTAAAACATACAACTACCCAGAAATATGGTACCAATTATGATTGGTTATATGACTTTGTTCCCCTACTTTGAGGCACATGTGCTATGGATTTTTCCATGAGTCAACTCAGGTTTAACATTCTTAAAATTACAGATTGGCAGTAGAATGCACAGAGTGACATTGTGCATTCCTGCAATAGAGATGAATCCAAGGTGTCAATTGTAGGTGTTTGAAAAAACAAACAAACAGATGTGGGATTGTGTTGTGAGGAAGCACTAGAAATTTGAAGATGCTGTAGTTACTGAATTCACAAAATCTGTTTTGTTTACTTCTTTATATTATTCTAAAAAGCTTAAAGTGACAGTCATGAAGTCCTTGAAGTTGAGTCTTTAAAAGAGCTTGGACAAGTTGACCATTTGTACTTGTTTTTAATGTTGAATTCAGTGCTATCATATAAGCAATGCTAGTATTTATCTTAAGTTATAGTGATAAACTCTATGAATGAAAATTGTCAGTCACATCACAATTTGATAGTGCCATAAGTGTTTGTGTTGTGATCATCCAGTTTGAGTCACTGCAAGTCTATTTCAAGAATCAGCTTTGTAACAAGTTTTAGGGTATGAGTTTGGGAATTTGGTTTGGCTAGTTGGTCTTGTTTTTCACAAAATGGAGGAGGCAGGGAAAGGGAAAGAAAGGAGGGAGGGAGGGAGGGAGGGAGGGAGGGAACAGAAAGTAAAGGAGGAACTATAATAGTCAGAAGCCTTGGGGCAGTCACTGGTCTTCAGCTGAAATTTTGGAGTGCTTCATTCAGATGGTATTTAATTAACTCTTTCACAATGTTTTTAGATCTTAAAAAACTGATTTTTACCTTGCTGAAAAAGATGTATATAAAAACCCATCACCCTCTCCCTTTGTCATTTTTCCTCAGTAAAAACAGGAAGATCTCTTTGCAGATTTCAGACTGCACCCCTGTGCATTGACTCATGTGAAATGAATGTCACATCCTATATTCATTCTGGTTTGTACTTAACAATTTATTCAGGTTGTTAAAGTTCTGGAATTCATCGGTAATGTTCTGGTTCTTCATATTATCACAGGACAAAAGGAATGACCTCTATGGGTGATTTCATTTTATTGTTGTTTTCTACATGGGTTGATGATGGCAGCCCATGGGGCTGAGACACTAAAGCTTAAACAGTAAAGCTCTCTTCAAGGATGAAACAGTAAAAAGTGAGGGGATTTTTTCTTTCTTTAGAAATAAGTAAAATAGTTAGACTTAATGACTTTTAACAATGAAACTGGTGAGATGGAAAACTTAGTCGTGTGAGAGTGTCTTCTCCAGTCAATTTTTGGAGCTGCTTGATGGAATATGTCTGTTTAAATAGAACTTGAGCATGTAGAAGGAAGATTTTATTGAGTATGTCATCTTTGTGTTATAAAAGAAACTCTTCTTGAAGTTTAGAAGATGATTTGCCTCTAGGGAACCTTTGGAATATAGGAGGATTTTTTATTTTTTAATAGAGAAAGTCTTTAGGAATATCAGAAAGGAAGCTGGTGTTTTCAGCAGTCCCCATTTTGATTTTAGAAAATTATTAGCTCAATAACTGCCTGAGGCAGGAAAACAAATTATTTTGCTGTATTCCAGAAAAGTGTAATTGCAATATTGATTTCCAAATAGGTTTGTTTGGAAAGAACATGGTTAATTTTTATTACTTCCTCTGCAAAGGGAGAACCAAAACTAAGGTTGATATGAACAGGAACTACTGATAGTGACCCCATTGTTCTGGTTTGAGTGGGAACAGAACTAATTCTGTTCAGTGAATTTAGTTTTCAGCCAAGTCTCTTCTAACTAACTGCACTTTATGAAGTTAATGGCAGATTTTCACAGACACTTGTGATAACACTTGATGTTTAGAGTTACTACCAAGGATTGGTGTGCAGACCAACATCACTGCTAAATCTTGTGTAACACATTGGGCGTGAAAAAAGTAAAAGGCTTCATCTGTAGGGAGGACTGGACAGGAGAGGTGACCCTCAGCTGGCCAGTGAGCTGTTCCACCCTGTGTATGTCATATTCAGTATAAAGCTGAAGGATCACAAGGGTCAAGTTCTCTTCTTCAATGGCTGCTGTTGGCCTTTGATCCCAATCTGTGTGTTCCTGAATCCAGTTCCCATCTGCCACTGAGTCCAGTCTGGGACTTCCCCACTGCCTGCTCCAAAGCTTCATTGGTGATGGTGACATCATTGCTGTCAGGGTGGTTGGGTTCAATACTGGTTTTGTATATGCTTGTATATATTCCATTTTATTATTTTCATTAAAGCTGTTCTAGCTTTCTTTTCTAAAAAAAGACTTTTTAAGTCTCTCTACCTTATTCCCTTTCTCCTTTGTGGAGGGAGAGGGATTAACAGAGAGTGTCTACTATAGGTCTAGCACATGGCCCTGATTCTAAACATTGACACCCATGCTTAAAAAAATATGAAGAAACAAAAAGGGTGATGACTAGACAATACTCAGTTGGCTTCAGTGTCATCTCATGATGCATACAGAAATGCTCAGAAAGACTGAGCAGATCTAAAAGTCAAGTAAAAAACCCCAACAGCAGTAATTAACTAGATAAAAGTGCAATTTTATCTTTTTTACATTAGTAGAAAACAAAACATTTGAAAGCCAAAATGGCTATCCTTCCTCACCTGATGAATCGGCTAGTAAAACCTTAATTTCTGTGGTACCCCCATTCATAGAGCTTGGAGGCAGAAAAGGAATCACAGAATCATAGACTACTTTGGGTTGGCAGGGTTCTCTAAAGATCATCTACTCCAACCACCCTGACATGGGCAGGAACATCTTTCTCTGGAACAGGTAGCTCAAAAACCCACCCAGCCTGTCGTTGAAGACTTCCGTGGAAGGGCATCCACAATTCTGGGCAACTTGTTCCAGTGTTTTGCCACTCTCATTGTAAATAATTTATTCTTATATTTAGTATAAATCTACCCTCTTGCAGTTCAAAACCATTGCCACTTGTCCTGTCAATATAGACCTCAGCAAAATGTTTCTCTGTCTTTCTCACAAGCCTCTTTTATATGTTGCAGTGGAAGTGGGCCTCTGGGCAGGGTAGGAGGCAGTGGAATGACAATGGCTCAAAAGAGTAGAACTGTCCTGGACATAAGTAGCTGTTAAAGTTAGTGGACATTGATGCACAAGACAAATGTGCAAGTAGTCATTCAGAAATAAGAAGGAAAATCAGTATTATCTTCTTGCATGCCCACGATCATTAATTGAAAGGCCAGCCTCCTGGTCAGCTTCCCCAATAGATCTGACATGTTTAGTTCCATGTCATTGCAACCCATCATTAATTGAGCGTTGAAGAGAAATACGTTCAATAAAATTATATCCATTTGAGCTTCTTTTCACAACTTTCACTTTTTCTTCTTTGGTAAACGTGTTACACAAGAACACTGCCAGCGTTTAGATAAGGAAAGTTTACCATTTACTTCAACCTGTGTAGATAATTAAATGACTGAGTTTTATTTACATGGGAAAACATTGTCAGCTGATAAATATTGAGATGACTGGAACTAGTGATTTACCTTCCAGCAGTCAGGAAGAGATAGTTTGTTGCAGTAATTTCCCATGTATAGTGTTGCTCTTGCGACCAAGGCCACAATTCAAAAAAGTTTGTCAAAATTTACCTGACTGCTTGCCTTGTTGTAGGGCTTGTGTGATGGGAATCAGTTTAATGTCTTTTATTTTAGAAGTGGTGATCTATTTTTATCAGTTTTTTCAAATGTATGAAGTTTATTGGCAAAAAAGTGAGAAATGTACTAGCAAGCCAGGGAACTTGAGAGTTTCCCTGCTGAGCTTAATGTAAAAGCAGTTCTCACACCACAGGAGTGCTTAATTTTCTGCTAGCTAATGTCCACATGGTGGGCTTTTTTCATTTAGCAAAGAAGATATTTGTAAAATCTGCTTCAGAGTCCACTATCAATTGCAGGAAATCTTTTGAGCTTATGCTAGAAATAAAAAATTTACTTGAGTGCTTTCTTGAATCTGAGCCTTATGTGCTGACCCCAGAAATATGGATTCTAATTTTACACGTACAGGAGTTACTGTTGCAGGTGAATGTTGCAATCATGTCTAAAAATAAATTGATGTTATTATAAATAAGCCACATCTGTTACAGAAGCAAGGAGCAAAGACATGGCTGCTTTGGACCATCCACTGCAATACTGGGTAATTTTATATGTAAAGTCACTGCAAGGGTCTTAAAATGTAGTAGTCTCAGACTCAGACTGTAATGGGGCATTTCCATGATTCTACAGACTATTTCCATAAGGCATCAATTACCTGTCATTCACAATTAATTTTTTCCTCGTCAGTAAGAATTCTCTTCAAATATTATGTAACAGCTTGTCTTTTTGTGGGGAATTTATTTAATTAGAGTATCTTGTAAACTTCTGAGTAGGGAATTTCTTTCTTAAATGCCTTTTAAAACACCTTTAGTGTTACATAACAACAGTTACATTTCATACTGTTGGCTGGCCTCGGCCACAGACCTGACTAGTCCTTGCTTGAAATAGCATTTCCTTAAGGTTACATTTTACTTTCTTTAGGTTAACGGGGGAGAAAGGAAAAAAAAAGAAAAAAAAAAAAAAAAGACAATTTCTACTTTTCTTTCTCTGTTCCCCTAAAAAGGTTTCATTGTGGGGTGGGAGGATTGTTTCCTTCCTGGTAAGACAAAGTTGCAATCTGTAAAGTCCCTTCATATCTTCCTGTAAGAAGTCTTTCACAGATCCTTTTCAGTTATAATTATCTCAGCTGGTAGTTGTAATTGCATGAATACTTATTTTTCAAACAAAAATCTAGTGATTTTTCTCTTACACAGGATCTTGTAAATTGCAGGAGCATGGCAGTAATTAACTTGGAGGGAGATAAAATTATCATAGAATCATAGAATACCAGGTTGGAAGGGACCTCAAGGATCATCTAGTCCAAACTTTCAAGGTAAAAAAAACAAATTAAAAAAAAAATCTTAAATGAGATGGACTAGCACCCTGTCTTAAAACTGTCCAATGTAGGGCAATCCACCACTTCCCTTGGGAGATTATTCCAATGCCTAATTGTTCGTATGGTGGAAAATTTTCTTCTGGAGTCCAACTAGACTCTCCCCAACAGTAACTTGTACCCATTACCCCATGTCTTTTCCATGTGACTCATTGTAAAAAAGGAGTCTGCATCTTCTTGGTAGCCACCTTTTATGTACCACTGTTACATGGTAATAAGTTCTCCCCTAAACTTTCTCTTCTCAAGGCTGAACAAACCCAATTTTCTCAGCCTTTGTTCATATGACAGGTCTTCCACTCCTCTGAACATCCTCATGTCCCTTCTCTGGACCCTCTCCAGCTGTCTGCATCTTTTTTGTATAGCAAGGGCCAAAACTGAAAACAGTAGTCAAGGTGTGGTCTGAGCAGCACTGAGTAGAGTGGGAAAATGACTTCTTTATCTCTGCTGGTGATGCCTTTGTTCATGCAACCCAGTATCCTGTGGCTTTATTGCCACTGCAGCACACTGTTCAATCATGGTTGTCGTCCACCAAGACCTCTAGGCCCCTTTCCACAGGGCTGCTCTCTGGCCAGGTAGATCCCAGTCTGAGCTACCTTCCTGGGTTATGTATTCCCAGGTGCAAAATCCCACACTTGTCTCTCTTGAACTTGATAAGGTTCCTGCTAGCCCACTCCTCCAGCCTGTCCAGGTCTTCCTGGAGGATGGCTCACCCTTCTGGAGTATCAGCTTCCCCATTCATTTTGGTGTCATCTGCAAACTGCAGCACCCCATTCCTGGTTGGTACATCTAACATTTGTATGAGGAAGGCGTCCTCTAAGTATTTGTCATGGTTTAAAAGACAGGTGTCTGCCAAGGAAGGCAGGAGCCCTCCTTGGAATGGAAAATGCAACCCCCTCTCCTCCGAATGCTTATAATTTTGAAATTAAGGGGCTTTCAGGCAAAGATATGAGAAATAGGAATAACCGTTCTTTGCTAAATATATATATATATATAAAACAAGGCAATCAAACAACAATAACTATAGTAGTAACAACAAACAGAGCCAGGAACCCAGTCCCAACCTCTGGGGTGGCTCCCGGGGAGCGGGGAGGGCGCCATGGTCTCCCTGCCGCTCCGGAGCCAGCTCAGGCCTCACGGGGCAATGGCCGACGGAAAGCCCGCTTCACAACCCCCCCTGGGCAGCCGATCCCGGTGCCCAGCAGGATCCCTGGGAGACAGCAGGGGCAGAAGCAGAAGCAGGAGATGCAGTGGGGACAACCTCTCTCCAAGCTGATCCCAGTGCCCAGCAGGATCCTTGGGAGACAGCAGGGGTAGAAGGAGAAGCAGGAGACACAGCGGGGACGACTTCTCTGCACCACGAGGGCAGCTTCTCTCCCCTTCGAATGCAGGGAGCAAAACCAGAGCCCCAGGGGCTCCACCCAACCCCCTTTATTTGGCTGGCTGGACCCCTTCCCCTGTGGCCAGGTCTTCTCTCTTAAGTACAGCAATTTATCTCCTTGACGAACAAGTATGGGAAAATTCCATAAGAGAAAGAGGAAAACAGAAGAACTCCCCAAAACCCCAACAGTATTCCAGAAACTTGATAGATGACAGGTGAACTGCTGTGTTGTTCCTCCAGTAAGTGTCTGGGTAGTTAAATTTACCCTAAAAGAACCAGGTATGGTTGGCACAAAGCTTGCTTAATTGACCCAAATATCACTTCATTGGTCTCATCTTGGTTTGGAGGTCAGTAACAGATGCCAACTGTAAGGTCTGCATTGGACACCATTATGGAATGGTGTTTTCAATAACACCCTCTGATTTGATTTAAAAAATAATTATATCGTAACAGGTATTTCACAAGCCTGTGGAGACACTGCCATGTGTGTTGATTTCCTGGTACATATGACCACTTTTAAACATATGGAGTTAAAAATGTCATGCTTGAAATGTCTTCTAGTCTACTGTAAAGCAATTTCTCACCTGGTGACAGGCCACTCTATTGTCTGAAATCCCTTTGGGTTCCCAGTAATGGCAACAGACATTATTCTTGGTCTGTTAATCACTGAGATGCCAATTCAGAATATAATTAGAAGCACTTTAGCATACCCTTAAATCCCAATAAAGGCAATTGAAACTAACTATGTGTTTAAATGCTTTGCTGCAATGAAGACTAAAGGAATAGAGACAGGCTGTCTGAATGCTTGTAAAATTTTTCTAATCTAAACAAAGCATTACAAAGGCAGAAAATTCATCCCTTGTCTTCAGTTCCACTGTGAGGTTCAGCAATACAAACCTGAGTTCAAAAATGACCAGCATTTACTTCCCTTCATTACCCTATTAGTGTAGAAAACTTGGAGGCTGGTTTCCTGGATAGCGGCTTGTGGTTTTGTTCTCATAAATACACAGAGCACCTCTTGGCATCCTCTAGCAAGGAGAACTGATAACTTTCCTGGTGGAAGGAATGGTCACAGTGTTGCTGGTCCAATCATGGTTTTCCTTCCAGTGGTGATGCACCCACACGGTCCGTCGTCTTTCTGGACTTTTCCGGGGCAGCGCAGATGCAGCAGCTGAGGAAACCGGCCACACCTGGGGGGAATAAAATCTGTATAATCGGCTCTTAGTTCAGTTGCTGAGAAACTGCAGTGCTTTGGCTGTGGCAACTGACATGGTGAACTCATTTTTGTACACGTGGAAGAATATACTATAGCATCTTTTCTTTCTGTCGATGGAAATAGTGCCCAAGCTGGTACAGAATACGGGAAGGTAGCGCACCAGGCTAGGATTCGGCATTTCCAGAGTTATTTACGTCTTGTTACCTAGCAAGAAAATGGCAAAAGTAATACTTTCCCACCTAATACGTGGTGAAGTATTTCCGTGATTTAAGAGTTTCAATATCCCAAACTGCAACCTAACATTGAATTATAAGCCTTTTAAGCAGAATCCCTTGTATATATGATTGATTGTACAGCAGTAGTGAATACTGGCCATCTTTTCTGAAAGAGAATGAAGAGGAAGAAATTCACGTAAAAATTATTTTGCTAGTACTAAAAAGATTCCTACTTTTTCATTTCAGCTTTGAAGAAAATGCTACAAGAGCAGTAATTGTTTGTGATTATGCTTTTTTTTTTCTCCCTCATCAATTGCAGTCTCCATCTTGGCCTCCAGTAGGAAGCTGTCAGTCTAGTAGCAGCTCTCTTTGGTAAGCATAGGGATGCCGTCTCCTCAGTGGCTGATAGGATTTCCTTCAGCAGCACGGGTTAATTTCAGCTAACGTATTTGATGCAATTTCAGACTATCTGATCTGGTCAAAATATGGCTGAAGTAAAACTTCTTTGCTTTCTAATCACTTTCAAATTGAGCGTCCTTGCAGTTCCCTACCTGAGTGTTTCAAATGTGATAAATGAATATTAATGAAAAACTTCTAATGAATTTAGATCATGGATGTGTTTGATCATTAGATTATATCTTTGAAAAACTTCAGTTAGAACAATGAGAAAGAATTTAACGCTGAAACTCGATCCCCAGTTAATGCATATTAGGTTCGTTTCTTACTATGTTAGAAGATCACAGGACATACTCTGCAGTAGAGCTGTGTTTTTGTCAAGGATTTGCTGAGAGGTGTCAACAAAGTCCCTTTCTGCTTAAATTAAAATCAGTTTTATAGCAATTCTTAATGCTCAGTGGCGATTGCTTTTTAAAGAAAAAAATAACTGTGTGGAATTTAGAACTATATTAAAAAAGTGGTTGATAATTTATATGGTAAATGAAATCTGGCTCCTCACAAAAGGAAAAGAAAATGCTGACTTTGTGCCAGTTCCTACCATCTTTATTCACAGTGTCTCATACCTTATTCCACATTAAAGCTCTAGCAGAGAGACTTGAAATACTTGCCTAGAAAAGCAATTACCTTTATAAATGAAGATGACAGGCTCTGTTCTTAAAAAAAAAATGTGAATAATCCTTCCATGGGTTCAGAAAGCTGAACATACAGGTGCCATCTTATCCTGGCGTAACAGTTTGTTAAAAAAACCACCCTTTTCATTCACCATTTCTAAGGGCTGGATTAAGCTACAGCTATTTTCATATTTCTTACTCTTTATTCCTGGATTTAATTCATAGGTAAGTAATAGCTATTACAATAATTTAGGATGAACTTTCTAATTTTTGTATGAATGGATCAGTAAAATCATCTTCTCAAATAAGATAAGCCTTTGCAATTACTGTTGCAATTAAAGTTTCATGAAGTCAGCAGGATTTTTTTGCATACTTTTCAGTGCAGACATTTTGTTCCGACCAAATAATATCCACATTTGAAAGAAACTAGGTAAACCCACAGCAAGTTAGATTCTAGGCAAAATGGTATTTCATATGTATCCAGTTTCTGTTTTGGCAAAATCTGTCAGACTTTTGTATCCTACTAATCAGGTTATTTTCATTGTCTTTCATCGATTCATCTTTGATTAAATCATTACTGAAGATTTTCCCATTATGGAGAGGAATATCCAAAGCAAAGCACTTATTCTTCCAATCGATGGTATTTTTTCTTTCTGGTTTTCTCATGAAGGAAAGACAAAAATTAAATGTCAAAGTTTAATGCCTCATAGATTTTCGGTTCTGTACTAGAAGAAATGAGCCAAATTTTCCAGAGTTTCACAAACTGTTGTGTCTTTCCTCCATATCATAAGAGGTTGTCTAGATACAGAATTCAGTTGGCCAAATTCATACTGGAGTAATTTCTAAAAAAACCCCCAACCAAACAAAAATTGATAATTGAAACTGTGGCTGACCATACAGATCCACAGATCCCAGGGTTCTGCAAAAGGATGTCATGGACACAAGAAAGCAACAATTGAAGGTACAGCTTGCAATATAAAAAGCCAGTCATGATTACTGCAGGTACAGATGTCCTGACAAGGTTGGGAAATACCATTACCTCGTCTCAATAGAAATGTGGGGAAAAGAGAAAGAGTTTTGGCAGGTTCCTTAAGACTTTAACCTGTTTCCCTTCAAGCTTAAGATCTGCTGGGCACAAATCTGAAATTTATGCTATGCATTGAATGTGCTTTGGCTAGACCATCTGCACTGACCACCTTTGCAAAGATGAAGACGACATCATAAACTAGTGAGCAATCTACCACAGCCAACTGGGTTGATCCTACTTGGATTATAAACAGTAAGTTAGTTGTCACCAGCTGGACCTGGGGTGAGCTCAGGGTGACAGTCCAAGCCACCGAAGCAAGTCCAGGATAGGTGAGCTTATTGCTGTGACAGCTGACAACTTTATGGAGTCCTGAATATCTACATCTTAAAAGAACCTAAAAGATTTTCTGTGGAATTCTGTCATCATTTTCCATATGAACTCATGTCTTAGCTTTCTAAGAAGACTTAAAATTTCTAGGTAACCTGATACCTGATCTTTAGACAGAGAAAAAAATATGTGTATGGGTATATGAAATTTTCAGTAATACTCCTTTCTTAAGTGTGAGACTTCAAAAGGTCTTCTCCTTGGTATGGAGCTTTATGCTTCCCATCCCAACCTGCCTTGTCACCTGAATCCTGTTTATGAGACCCATTTCTCTCATCCCATCTGCCCTTTATCCCTTTCAATGTAAAGAGAGATTACATAGGCACCTCAACATTCTATACAGCAATCTGAAAACTCAGAAAGCATATGAAAGTATTTTCATTAAAATCACAACTATAGATGATAGCCTTTGAATGGACTGCCCTACACTTCTATCTGCAAGTACTTTGGGTGAGCATCAGTAAATAAGGAATTGGAAAAATGGAGATATCACAGTCAAATTTAGTTTTGAGTGCAAAAACTTCTGCTTCCTAGGTCTGTAGGTCAAACTTACTTATTTTCAGTCATATCTTAATCAAGCTGCATGTTCAAAAAAAATGTTAAAAAATATCCTAATGGTCTCCCAACATGAAGTGGCCAGCTTGGTTAGCTTGATGGAGTTACACAGGTGAATAGATACAAAAGGTAGTGGCCCAGTTACAAAGATCCACAGTGGTCTCCGTGAATACTGTTCTGTCACATGCTACCCTGTCTTTTTCTTTTCTCTTACTGTTTCTGTACCAATTGAAATGGAAAATGCATCCATTTATTCTCAAGATCAGCTGTTATATTTTTTTAAGCCCTTGTATTTCACCAGAAAGTCCCTGAAGGAACAATTCTTACTGCAGTTCTTTGCCCAGAGTAAGCTTCCACTGAAGCATTGCCACAGAGGCATCCAAAAACTGTAGCCTATTTCTCCTCACAAGAATGACCCAGACCTGAAACTTTCTCTCAGGTACCACTGAGGCCAGAACAGCAGTCCTTTATGTAGCCTAAGGCTGTCTGTCACACCTGGGCTCTGATGTCAGGGAGCGGCAGGACCAGAGTTGCTCCCCAAGGATTAGCAAGCCACGGGTGACTGCAACACTGCACGAGCAGTGCCCTTGCCCGGGGTGAAACCTCATGGTGCCAGAGCTCAGCAAGCAGACTGGACAAAGTAACAGTTCTACTGACATTCCACGCAGGACGAGGGACTGAGGCCTGAAAACCCCAGCTTGATCTTAAATGGAGCCCCTGGACAGAGTGTGTGGGTGAAGACACCAAGTCAGGCTGGTCAGGACCATTAAGGTCTAGTAGTGCCCTCAGAACACTGATCTCTGTTGGGTTTTTTAAGGCAGCTCACTATGCTTTGCCATTGCTTCCCTTATTCATCTTTGAGTTCGGAGTTGGCAGCAATGTCTGCTAGAAGCAGGAATAAAAATACCTTAAAAGCAATTACCCTTCTGCTCAGAAGAGGGAGATAAAGTGCCTTAAGCAAAGAACTTCTATCCTGTGTTAGAATGGACTAAATGTGATCTTTTAAAAGAGCATAAACCAAGACTGTGTTTGAAAGGGCGTATTTTGGGTAGTTTGTGTAAGGTCACCAGTTAGCCAAGCTGGGCTGGACACCCACTGAAATGGGTCTCATAACCTGAATATCACTGGGTTTTTCACCACGCCAGGGAATTATGGAGAATGTTTTGACATGAAGCATCTTCCTTTGTGCATCTATCAAGGCTAGTGAAGCTGATTTTATCAAGTAGTGAAACCAGACCCTGAACTCCATTCCCAGCAGCTGCTGCTGTAACTGCTTTTGGCCCCCTGAGCAAGAGTGCTCACAATGTGGGTGCACACAGAATAGGTGTCCATGATCTATCGCTGTTAGCCAACCTTTGTGCTGCCTGGTATGAGAGGGTGTGTTCTTTCTGGCCGTGTCTTGAGAGTCATCTGCCAGGGCTGAGTTGTCCTCTCTGTGTGCTGGGGCCTCCCCTGCAGCAGCTGCAGTTTCCATCTGTGCATCTGTTGTTGACTCCACTGAGAAAGGATGTTGACAGAGCTGCCATTGAAGAGCTGTTCATGCAGAAATGTGCCTTGTAGTTCTGTGTCTCTTGGAAGGAGAAACCCCAGCCACCCATTATCCGGACTTAGCTCTGGATTCTGCAAGTCCTATTAGGCAGTCTTCCTAAGCAACCTATTAGGCTTCTCCTCCAAAAACATTCCCCATCAGAGGTCACAATCAGCTGTTGTATCATTGTCCCTGTTGAGAACTTGGCTCAACAGCCAAGGTGCTGTGGCAGCAGTGTTTCCCCTTCTGCCAGCCATGCTGTTCAAATTAAAACAACTAATCAGACTGATGTTTTTCCTGCCTTTGACTGATCCTGTATTGCACAAGATTTAAAGTCTTGCTTTGGCTAAATAGGCCAAAAGCAGACTCTACAGGAGCTGGAACTGAGTTTTCCATCATTCCTGCAACCCTGCAATCCAGTAAATATGAATCTGGCATTATCAGTAGAAGGCCACAGGCTTTGTGCTGACCTGAAAGTGCAAGGTCTCCGGACGTGTCTGGCCTTGCCTCAGTGTGAGCTGGTTTTGGCCATGGAAGCAATTGCCTGGTGGCCACATGCCTGCAGCCTCCCTGTGTTGTTGGCATCCCTCTAGCAGTGCCTGGGGCAGGGGGCTGCCACCACTACATAGTCACTGTGGGACAGACATTCCCTCCAGGGTAACAGGGCTGGGAGAGGGCAGAATGTGGCTCCCAATCTTTGCTAGGGAAGCAGGGAGAAGGAGACAGGCTGTGCTAATTAAATTTAGAATAGCCCCAAGCAGGTGTGAAGACTTAGGAATAAGAGACTCCTGCTGTGATCATTGTACTATTCTCATCAAGTACCTCAGGATGCCTATAACGTGTGTATCTCCCCACATTGATCTTGAAGAAGCCCGAAACTGTTAACCTTAGGATTCAGAGAAACATTAAAAGGGTGAGCAAGGCACCAGAGAAAAGGAGTAGATTTTCTTTAGACTGTTAAACTGTTAAAACTTTAAATGGACTAACAATATTTTGAGTGTAACTCCCTCACTTACTGAGTGTCCAGCTGCTGCAGCTGGGCACATAGGTGGAGGCATCCAGCTGAGGTAGAGAAGGCCTGGCACCAGAGAGCAGATTCTTAACGCAATCTGGTTTTGCCTGTAAGGATCACTCTCAACTGGAGAGAGATTAAAATTCAGCCTGGTCAGTACTGCCCATTCCTTCCAGTTGCATTGAATCAAATGCTGCAACGTAGCTTACAGGTGTGGTATTTTTACCTTGGAACTTTGGGCTCCCCCTTTTTGGATAGGTTGAGAGATTCAAAACTCTCTGTAATATGCAGAATGGAAGTACCCAAACTGGTTTTGGATGGTAAAAAATTTCACAACATATTTTAAACAATATGACAGTTGATTTGTAACAAAATAAGATTTTAAATATACCACAAAATGGATCCAAAACCTCTAGTTTTTCTCATAGATAACAAATATGATCTGCCATGTATCTCTTCTAGCTTTAGACTACACAATAGGCCCACAATTTTACTGTTTAAAGTTTGCTTGAGTATTTATTTAGAAGAATATTTGAGCTTTTTTAGGTTGATGGAACTGATACTGTTACTGATGATACTGATACTGTTACTGATGTAATTTCTCTCATAGCTATCGTGATACTATCATTACTAGAACTCTTCCTTCACTTCCTTCCTGCTACCTCTACCTCCTTTGTTGTCTTGAGGGTAAATTGCAGTGATAAGCAGCTGCAGCTTCTCTAAATTAAAGCAGTTCCAGCAGGGATGAGATCTGTACACAAGTGTTCCTGTAGCGATTTGTTTTCTCAAGATATGATTTCAAGTGACCTGTGTCACAGGTTAGTTAGGGTGACACGACATACATATATTCAGGAGGAAACGGTGCTTCATTAAGTTAGCATCTTTGTTGATTATGAACTCCACTTACTATTTTAGTAATTATTTCCCAAGAGCTACTTCACCATTGCTTGGAATTTTTCCTGAATTAATCTGCTGAAAAAAGCTGTACTAATTGCTTTAACATTTCAACAATCTATGCAATAGATCCACTTTAAAAGTTCATTCAAATTTATAATTACTACCACTTCTACCAATATTCTCTATTTTGTGCATTTACAATGAGGAATGCCTTAGGTAGTGATAACAGTGTTAACCCTTACCATGCTTGAACTGTAAGCAACTATAGAGATGGAAAATTTTTTTTAGAATATTTTATCCTAAAGTCTTCTGCTTGGATGCAAATTTTTTCCTGGAATTAAAATGTACCTGATAAATAGGGCATACTTTTATATGTTAGTATGACAAAAATAATTCATAATATATTTGTAGCTAATTTTCTTTTAAGTAATTAAATTCCTGTATGTTTTACTATTTTCATTGTCAACATTTTAATTTACTTCAGTGGATTTCATTCCTTTCTGAGGTAGGATCAAATTACCTAGGGGAGCTTCCAGATGACTGAAGGCTTGCCAATGTGACACCCATCTACAAGAAGGTCTGGAAGGAGGATCCAGGAAACTACAGACCTGTCAGCCTGACCTCGGTACCCAGAAAAATGACGGAGAGGTTCATCTTCAGTGAGCTTATATGGCAAGTGCAGGACAGCCAAGGTATTAGGCCCAGACAGCATGGGTTCAGGAAAGGCAGGTTCTGTTTGACCAACCTGATCTCCTTCTATGACCAGGTGACGCATGTAGTGGAAGAGGGAAAGGATGTGGACGTTGTCTGACTGGACTTTAGTAAAGCCTTTGACACTGTCCCCCACAGCATTCTCCTAGAGAAGCTGGCAGCTCGTGACATAGACAGGAGGACTCTTCAACGGGTTAAAAACTGTCTGACTGGCTGGGCCCAGAGAGTTGTACTAAATCCAGTTGGTGGCCAGTGGTGTCCCTCAGGGCTCAGTTTTGGGGCTTGTCTTTTTCAGTATCTTTATCAATGATCTAGATGAAGGGATTGAGTGCTTCCTCGTCAAGTTTGCAGATGACAACAAGTTGGGCGGGAGTGTCAATCTGATTGAGCGCAGGAAGGCTCTGCAGAGGGACGTGGACCGGTTGAATTGATGGGCCAAGTTCAGTTGTATAGAATTTAACAAGGCCAAGTGCTGGGTCCTGCATTTTGGTCACAACAGCCCCAGGCTTGGGCTACAGGCTTGGGGAAGAGTGGCTGGAAAGCTGCCCAGTGGAAAAGGACTTGGGGGTGCTGGTGGACACCTGGCTGAACATGAGCCAGCAGTGTGCCCAGGTGGCCAAGAAGGCCAATGGCATCCTGGCCTGTATCAGAAATAGTGTGGCCAGCAGGAGAAGGGAGGTGATCAGGCCCCTGTATTCGACACTAGTGAGTCTGTAGCAGACACTCACTGTAATGTCTCCTTCCCTTCCTTCCACCCTGGCCCTTAGGTTCTCAGTCTTCTCATCATCACTTGGCAGGTAGAGCACCATGCATTCTAGCTGTTCACTGACATAGAGGGTAACACCCCCTCCTTGTCGCCCCTGCCTGTCCTTCCTGAAGAGTTTATACACTTCTAATCCAACACTCCAATCACAGGAGTCATTCCACCACGTCTCCGTGATGCTGATGTGATTGCAGCACTGCAGGCACACAAGCACCTCCTGCTCCTCTTGTTTATTGCCCATGCTGTGGGCATTCGCATAAAGGCATTTGAGCTGGGTCCCTGATGAATTACCTGGAGTCCCTGAAGCTTACTGGCCACTATAGCCTTCAGTTTCCCCTGTTCATTGCCCATGCTGAGCACATTGGTATTCCCTCCATACAGCCCCATTCTGTCCCCATCCCCCTTCAAATCTAGTTTAAAGACCTTTCAATCAGCCCAACTAGTTCTTGCCCCAGGATTCTTTTTCCCCCTTGAGAGAAGCATTTTCTATCTGTAGTCAGCAGGCCTGGGGCCTTGTAAAGTAGCCTGTGATCAAATAACCCAAAATCCTGGCAACGACACTAGTCCTGTAACCAGTCATTAATCTGCTGGTTTTTCCTGTTCATGCCCTCATCAAACATAGGTAATGGTGGGAGAGAGGCAAATACTCCTTGCATTCCCAATCCCTTCACCATTTGTCCCAGGGCCCTGAAGTCTTTCTTCATTGCTCTCAGATTTCTTCTTGAGATTTCATCATTGCCTACTTGGAAACTCATTAACGGGTAGTAGTCAGATGGATGGACTAGGGTAGGAAGTTTTCTTAGTATGTCCTTAACCCTGGCCCCAGGGAGGCAACATACTTCCCTAAGGAGTGGATCAGGTCTACATACAGGACATTCTACACCTCTCAGAAGTGAGTCCCCAATGTCAAGGACCTGTCTTTTTTTTCTTTACTGCAGATGTTTTGATCTTAGGCGTTCTCGGTCTTGGCCTCCATGAATCATGCAAACTAGGCAAGCTGTCGTAGCTGCTCTTGTATGGTTTCCCTTGCAGAACATCATTTTCTTTAATATCTGGTTCACTCAAAGCAGTGAATCTATTTTGCAGAGGCCCCTGGGGAGGTTCAGTGGCTACTGGATTCCACATCTGTTGCACCTGCCAGCAATTTGTCTCCAATATTCCCTACCTTCTAAGTCATCCCATTCAGCAAGATGGTGAGAGGACAGGGAGCCCTCAGATTTCTGTGTGGCTGTTGGGACTGTTTCAGGGAAGGTGGAGTCTGACTTCTCCAGTCTGTCTCCCTCTCACACTCCCTAATAGTCTTCAACCTTTCAATCTCCTCTTTCAAGTCTGCCCCAAGGCTGAGTAGGTCGTTTATCTGCTTGCACCGATCACAGTTTTTGTCTCTGTAGTCATTCATTGCAAGTGCCAGTCTCCAGCACTCCCTGTAGCCAGGGGCCTGGACACCTGCCTGTTTGTGTGGGACCTCTGTCTGGGTCACCACATTTCTTTTGACAACACCTTTTGGCCATATTGCAACCACGTGTTGCAACCTGCCCAAACATAGGGACTCCTGAGACACACCCAGATGATGGATGAGGTGTTTAAATACCTGAGGTGTTTAAATACCCCGCTGAGGCTGCAGATCCACATCACTGCCTCTCTTGAAAGAGCTGCCGGCTTGGTGGGGGAGGTCACCCCGCTGGCCATGTGGAACCCGGTTTCAGGTCAAAAAATCCCTGTGCACTGAGCTCTGGGGCTCTGCCAAACTGCTGCATGGACGGCCTGGCTCTGAAGGCTGATCTCAGTGACTGAGTAGTCTCTGCTGCTATTTGCTGATGTATTCCTCTAATCCCTGATAACCTGGTGAGGGCTCCACATTAGCAGAATAGTCAAATGAGAGAAGAGCATCTAGTAAGTTGTTTGGGTTTTTTTTTTTTTTTTCATAGAATAGAATCTAGGATCACAGAATCATGGAATTGTTGGAGTTGGAAGGGATGTCTAGATATCATCTAGTCCAACCCTGCCACTAAAGCGGTATTGCCTAGAACATGTTACACAGGATTGCACCCAGGCAGGTTGTGGTTGGAAGAGACCTTTAAGATCATCAAATCCAGCATTAACCTAGCACTGCCAGTTCACCACTAAACCATGTCCCTAAGCACCACATCTACACATCTTTTAAATACGTGCAGAGATTGTGACTCCACCACTTCCTGGGAGCCTGTTCCAGTGTCTGACAACCCTTTCTGTGAAGAAATTTTTCTCAATATCTAATTTTAGCCTCCCTTGGTGCGACTTGAGGATGCTTCCTCTTGTCCTGTAGTTTTCCACATGGGAGAACAGACCAACCCCTACCTCACTACAGCTTCCTTTCAGGTAGTTGTGGAGAGTGGTAAGATCTCCCCTCGGTCTTCTTTTCTCCAGGGTAAACAACCCCAGTTCCCTCAGTCACTCCTCATAAGACCCCTTACTGGCTTAGCTGCCCTTCTTTGGACACACTGTAGCACCTCAATGTCTTTCTAGTGAGGGGCCTAAAACTGAACCCAGTATTCAGGTGCAGCCTCACCAGTGCCGAGTACAGGGGCGATCTGTTTGCTTGTTTTTAGCAGCCAGATTAGCCCCTATAGATATTGACTGGTATTTGTGGTTAAGTTGACCTTCTATCTGCAGTTATGCTGGACTCCTGTCTAAAAATCAGTCTTACAGTCTAGCTTTATAACCAGATTTTATTTATCCTGCAGTATGCCCTGTTGTGAAGTGAGATAAGCATTGACCTCTTTAGTGATGTAAATAGGGAATTTCTTGTACTAAAGACCCTTCCAGGACAAAGATAAATTTACTGTGTGCTATGACAGCAACTATTTCAGACAAGGAATAAGAAATTAGAAGAGAAATGTAAACCTTAGTGTTGCCAATATGACCACTTAAAGCAGGGATATGATAATCAGCAGTGGTACTGAACATAATGTTTTCTGTAACATTAGATAATTTATTTCAATATGAAATGGATTTGTTCTGTTAATAATCATAAACAACTGCGCTTTGCTCTCCTCTCCTCTCCTATCCACAAAACACTTAATGCCTGAAAGTCTGTCTATTAAAATACAAACAAAGACACAATTAGTCCTTAGCAGGAGAAAAATAAGAGAAATTGCATTACCCTTTCATCCTTCCATTTCCTAGCAACAGTGTCTTCAAGTTCTATTTTGTCCATTCAGAAGTGAGTAAGCTAAACTTCACTCTTGTCCTAGCCTAATTCTGTTTCATTCTTTCATTTGTTTATTTAATTGATTTGTTGACAATTTCAGCAGATGCCATTAAGCGCCTGAGTCCTAATGAGTCGTAACTTGTGCAAAAGATTTGGAGTGAGATTTATGAGATTGAAAAATAATCATGCTGTTTTAACTATACTGGTAATATATTTTTCCTTAATTTTTACTTCAATAGTGAAATACCAGCAGCTTTCAACTTGATTTTCAACCCTATCTTTACTATGCAACACAATTTTAGGCTTTGTTTCTCATTAAATTTTTGTATGTATAGTGTTGATCATTACTGTAAATATTTAGAGATCAAAACTTGGACCATCTGCAACACTTTGTAATATGTTGAATTCCTATAAGGATAAAGATCTGTTCCATCAAACTAATTTAGTGTGAGGAAAAAAATATTTTGTACTGTTCCCCCCCTAATGAAGTGGAAAGAAACTGAGTAACAGTGTCTTTGTAAGAAACCATAGAAATAGAGGAAGATACGGGTGAGATATGGAGTAAGATACAAGAAGTCTAAAAGGTAATCTTACTTGCTGTGCATCATTCTTTGAAGGGTCTTGGTTGGAGTAGGGACCAGCTGTACTTTAGGCGTTTCATCTTGTGCATGTTTGGTGTGTGGGCAGACATGATTTATAAGGAGAATGCCTGTAATGTGAATATGTCAGGCTTGACATGCTGAAACGAGTGAGGAGGGAGACCTTGAAGAGCAGAAGTACTTTGATCTAAAAGATACTTTGAAAGATTGTGGTTTGGATTATTCTGAATACTGGCTTTCACATTCTTTTCACCATTGTAACGACAAAATATTTCACATACAAGATACCAGACAGAAGTTGTCTAAGTAGTTTTGAAAAGTTTCATTCATAGATAGCATACTTTGCTCTTTTGGTACAGTAAAAACATAAAAGTGGTGCCTCGTGGGCACAGCTGCTGGATTTATTACTCAGCACTTGAAGGACTTAGCTTTGCATTCTTGCTTTCAAATTCAAAACATTGTTAAATTATATAGTGAACTATTGTTTAACGGTCACAAATGTAATGGGAGAAACTAATTAAAAAAAGTAAAAGCCTGATATGGGCAAGGTGTCAGCTCAAGAAAAAAAGGTTCTGCTTGATATATATGATATGCAGCATATATATCTCTTCATGCTGCATCCACTCTAAATGTATATACTTTAAACCTCTACTTTTGTATACTGTTACTTATTGGATGCAAAAGATGCAACACATATTGCCTTTGATATATTTAAATGTCTTAGTAATGGTTTCTACATTCAGAAAGAAACTCAAATTTCACTTGACTGAAAAAATAATACTGGGAAATACCTTTTACAGATAGGTTGTTTTGGGGAAAGGAGTTAAGAAAAATTAAAGCCATTGAAATGTCTCATAGTATAGATAAGGCCCAAGAAATGCTTACTTCATTTTAGCTTTTTCGACAAGAGCTTTTCACATCTTTTTCTGAATATCCATCATCATTACAGGCTGGACAGAACTTGGCTGTGATGTATCACTGTTATTTCTCTAAATGCATTAGTATCATCCCACATAAAGCTCCTGGTGGACACCAAGTTGACCATAGGCTAGCAGTGTGCTCTTGCAGCAAAAAAAGTGAAATGGTATCTGGGACTGCACTAAGCAAAGTGTTGCCAGCAGGTCAAGGGAGGTGATCATTCCCTTCTGCTCAGCACTGATGAAGCCATACCTAGAGCACACTGACCCATTCTTGGCTCCCCAGTACAAGACAGACATGGACACATTGGAGAGAGTCCAGAGAAGGGCCACCAAGGCAATTAAGGAGCTGAAGCACCTCTCCTATAAGTAAAGGCTGAGAGACCTGGGACTGTTCAGCCTGGAGAAGGGAAGGCTCAGGGGGATCTCATCCATGTATATAAATACCTCAAGGGAAGGTGCAAAGAAGACGGAGCCAGACTCTTTTCAGTGGTGCCCAGTGACAGGATCAGAGGCAGTAGGCACAAACTAAAATACAGGAGGTTCCCTCTGAACATCAGGAAGTACTTTGTTACTGTTAGGGTGACCAAGCACTGGCTCAGGTTGCTCAGAGAGGTTGTGGAGTCTCCAGCCTTGGAGGTATTCAAAACCCATCTGTACACAGTTGTTGGCAGCCTGCTCTATGTGGCCTTTCTTGAGCAGCGGGGTTGAACCAGATGACCTCCAGAGGCCCCTTCCAGTCTCAACCATCCTGCCATCCTGTGAAGATGCCTGCTGTGCATGGTTAGGGCCTGTGTCTGCTGTATCCAGGCATCTTAGCTTCTTGCACTGGGATAAATATTTACTCCTTTTCTACAATTTAGGCAGCTGACATTCTAGGCACATGAGCAAAATGATAAAGCATGCTGTGAACTAACAAACAGTCATGATCTGTCATGAATTCCCAACAGGAAAAAAAAAGACTGACTGATGAAGCTATTTGAAGCCAGCCCTTTCATTGGCGTACCTGTTGTGGTAGTGTCCTTTTGCTGGAAGTAGAGAGTAATTTTCTTGTTACAAAGGGAATTACTACGAGACCTCAAAAGGTGTGCTGCAAGATAGCACGCTGTCTCAAGATAGCTATTTTAGTCACTTGACAGAGTGTTGTAATCAAAAGATTATGCAGTAACAGCAAGACTGTTGATGCATGTTCACTGCCACCACTTACTTCATGCTCTTGATAAACGGTTGAGCAGGGCAGCCTGCGGGGCCAGTGTGCACAGTGCAGCAGGAAGCCCAGATCTAGTGATGTGGATTGAGGACAGAACTTCTGAGCTTTCATGCCTGCTGTCACACACTTTCTTTTGCTGGAGTGGCCATTACTTCTCTTCTCCCAGTTGTAAAATGGAGTATTTTCTTCCCACCATGTAAGGATTCATTAGAAGCAGTTTCAAAGAAGAGAGCTAATAGGACAGTGTTAAGAAATGAGAAAGCACAATCTATTTGTTTTTTATCTGAGCAATCTCACTGATGTCAGAGAAAAAAAATCCTTTTATAATCTAGGAAGTGAAAACCTGGGAGGTGAAAAACCTCTGCAGCTTGCATTTGAAAATATGATTTAAAATCTATCTGACCATGACTTCTGAGCTGTGGCACAATTAATTAAATCAAAGTAAGGCAGATGAATATGTTACTTGATTTTCTCTTCTGAGTACTCAACAGCTGTCACTAAATTCTAAATGAAATGTGCAAAGTCTTCTGTTTGTGGGGTTTTGGATTATTTTTTGTTTTGTTATAAATTAGGTCACTTAAACGGCTGCTTCAAGTATGAGTTTAAGAAGTTAACTTTGGTTATCTTGGTTTCTCAGAATATTAAAATAATTAAGAAGTGCAGGGTCATCATAATGTGTCCTTCTCTGAAGATTTCAGCCATAAACTCTTATAAGCAGGACTTAATATCAAATGAATAGAGTCTGCAGCTACAGCAGGTGTTTGAAAGGCAAAGAATAGTACCAATAGGTGTAATTCAAAATTCACCAATATCAGTAGAAGAAAAAAATGTATCTTTTTATAAGTTCTGTATTTAAGCTAGAGCTTTACAAATGTATATATGCAATGATTAATTTTAAAATTAAATGTCTAATGACAATATTAAAGGACTTTTAAATCATTATTATACGGTTCTGCAAAGTCAGGTTTATAAATAAAGTATAGATGAAGACAAGACTTAATTCAATGATGAAATAGCTGCTTTAGTATGTAGGGCTTGACTAAGGTAACCTATGCAGGGCTTGTGCAAATAACAAGAATTCTAACACCACAAATAACAGGAAACTCTAACTCCACAAGAGACTTTTTGTCTTCAATGTCCACCAGCAAAAACCCCAAGGATGCTGAAGCTGTCTGTTCAATGCCCAGGTCTCTCGTGACTGCAGAAATAACACACGTTGGATTTCATATCCTGTTGGGATTGCACAGAAAGTGCAGCTTTATGTGCCACTTTCCCAGCCCTCGTGTAGGAAGCGGGGAGAGGAGCAGCCTGCCTTTCGGACTGCTGGGCCCCCCATTAACCTCCAGCTTGTTTCATTGCGGCTGTGCTGAAATGTATTCCGTACACCAGCTGTCAGCCTAATGTAACTTGAAATGGGCTGCTGTAATAAACCATTATCAGAGCACTTGAGGAGAATGTGAGCCTTGACCTTATCTGGATAATTATCTAATAGAGTGCACAGAGTGATCCCTTTAATTGGTGTTGTCACCCTTTGCAGCCATGCTAGAATGTGCTGTCTTGGGCAGTACCCCATTCTTAGGGTGTCCTCATACTTTTTATATCAACGTCTCCATTATAGTTCCATAGCTTTTGCTAGAGACGAGTATCACACAACAGATTTTATTGGGAGCATTTAAAAAAATCTGTTGCTTAAATTCCTTGCTAAATTGACTCCAGTCAGTTCTTGACGGTTACAAATCTTTTAGACTTGCTATGTAAGAAATCCCTGAACAATATAACAAGCTTAGGTGATGGTCAGCAGCCTGTAGAAATGCTGGTCCACTTGGTCAGGACAAGTTTTTCACCCCTTCATGACCCACTGTCATGATGTGAGGCAACTCTAGGACACAAATTTACACATACACACACAAAACCAAATCTTTTTTTTACAAAGGATGGATTCAGAGGGCTCAGCAGTACATCTGAAACAGATAGTTTCCTCTGGTTTGGTGAATGGGGGCGAAGGAAAGGACCCAAACAATTTCTTATTATTTGTTCAAGAGCTTTGAACAACTTGGGGTTTTGATGTGCAAAGAAGGCATTTGCTACACATCTGTATGTGTGAATGGGAGGGGTACTTTTTAAGTCATGCTTTTCTTCTGTTGTGTCTCTTAACTGCTTTCGGTTGCAAGTTCATCTAGCGGGGCAGACAGTGACACCCCGTAAATAGGAAAATACATTATTGGTTTCCATTACAGAAACTCACATTTTTTGGATCATAAAAATTCTTCTAGTGTTCATGTGTTAGTCAGATAAATACACTTAAGTGTAATTTAGGTAGAATGTAACTGAAACTAACAAAGACAGTTTATCATCTCTGAAAGAAGTATTTCACAATCTGTATTGCTGTCATGTTTTTGGTCTATATTGGATTCTGAAAGGTCAGATGCTGGAAAGCAAAATCCATGGTTCTAATATATGCTCTTTTCTAAATAAAACGTCGGACAGTTTTTGACTGAATAATTACGGTTCTGAAATAATACTATTTAATTTTTTACCTTGCCAAAAAACCCTGCTCTAGTCTGTCCTCTTGGACTTGTGGCCTTCTGTGTCTCTCAAAATCAGGTGCCCAGATGAAAATGGATTCATGTTCTCATTAAAGATGTTTATGATATTTTTTTCATGCTCTAGGCAATATTTTCTTAATATATTTTGAAAATACTGTGTTCATTCCTTCATGCTGGAAAATTCATGTCATCGTAAGTCACTTCTAGTTAGTTACTATATTTTCCTAATGAATAATTGAATCCACTGTATTAATACACTGAAATACTAGCAGTTTTTCACTTGTACACAATGAGAGAGATATTTCAGATGTGAATAACAGCTCGTATTTCAGGGAATGAGAAGAATGGAAACTGAACACAGAGCAGATTTTTAAAAGCGTTTGTTGATTAAAAAGGCCTGTGATTTTTTTCACATGCATATAAATGAAAATGAAATGCAAAGATTTTCATTATTTCAACAAAATAAAGATTTAAAATACAGCAAACAAATCCATTGTGCCAGTGCTGTAAAAATAAAGTAATTGTATGAGTGAGTAGTGATGTAGGTCAATTCAGCTGCTCTCCATATTCATTGTGACAGTGACTGAAATAGCTGGAGGTGGAGTGGTTACTGATACACTATGCTGTATTTAGAGTTTTAGATGCTATGGCATCAAAACCAAGACCAACGGGAGCACTTAAAAGACTATCGGCAATACAGAGGTTGAAATTCGTCCTGAGAGAAGAGATAACGATTCTCATGGATTTTGGTGCTGAGACACAATTGACAAGGCAGTAGTTACTAGATGCTTATCCGATTTATTATTTTTTGTTGTTGTTGCTGTTATGACACTTTATTTCTCTATTCCCCAGTTCTCCACAATTCCCTACTTAATGGGCTACATACCACATAAAAAATGTCTGCATACTCAGATATTACTGTAACAGAGATTGTTTAACCCCACAAAAATCATAATCCTAAACTTCCTTGTTACATTGATTAAGCAACCAAGGATGAACATTGCCATGCTAGCTATTGGGCAGACAGAAAGGAGTAAAGAGTTCCTGTGCTATCCTGAACACTTTACTGGCTTTGCAGTTAAAGAATATGTAGCTTGGGCGGGTGCACCAGAGTAATAGAAGATGCATTGTAGAAGTTTAGTAATCCTAGTTTTACTGAGGAAGTAGCTGGAATAAGACAAACACTGAGAGGGAAAGAGATGATATCAGAAAGGGAAAAAACACAGGGTGATAAAAGTGTGGGGTACAGTGAAGGAACAGGGAGTCAGGGCAGGCCTGATCTGGCTACTACTGCATGTACCATTTGGCTTGGCTTTTCATGTAATTTTCCCTGGGGAAAAAGAGGGGGAGTTACAAGAACTGTGGTAATTGTTACTGAACTATATTTCTATCTAATGGAAAATAATAATTTTTTAACAGTGCCCATATACAGGAATAAATTCACTTGAGAAATGGACTCTTTTTTTTTTTTTTTTTCCAGAGGCCACAATTTCAAGAGTATGAAATAATACATATGCCATTACTAGCAGAATTGGGATATTCTCAGAACTACTTCTTCTGTGGAAATAAATGCTGTACCTTAGAAACGGATATACAGACACCTGAAATGAGTGCAAATTTTATCACTTCACATTAAGTCTGATGCCTAGGCAGACAAATTTTTCATTGCTGCAGATTTGTATCTCCTTGCTAAGTAATCCAGTATGGTTGAAAGGTTGCTTGGGAATATTGTAACTAAAGGGCAGCTAATGTTTGTAGTTAAAGGTGAGAAAAGGGTAAGTTTCATGATGACTGATTAAGTTTGGAGCTGCACTATGCAGTTATCAGCAGTCAAGATGGATTGTGAATCATATATTATATTAATAGTATTTTAAAAGACCATGGTCTTGACTGTAATTCTTTCTTTACGACTATTTGTCTGAGAACTGCCTTCATGTTTATGGATGTGAGGAAAAACATTTAATCTATACTGTCATGTAACAAATATGAATTGTAGCTTTACTAAGATCTGTATTTCATGATCACGGCTCTAGACCTAGCATAGGCAGCTGTGCTAATGGAGCTTGAAACTTCTGGTCAAGGTGCAAGTCCAATTCCAATTCAGCCCTGTACCCTGAAAGTAAAATCAAGCGTGATTTTTCTTTTGTGTCGGTTATAAGATATACTGCCTTAATCTTTGAGCTCTTCAAATCTTCCTCAGCCTTCTGTTGCGAGATAAAAGCAAGGTTTGACATTGACTTGACTTTCAGATAACTCAGTTTTTAGCAGCATGTGGGTAAGTTTTTTAAATGCACTTGAATAAAATTGGTACTCTGTGCTAATTCTCATTAGAGGATTAAACTGTAAGCTTTTTGTGAAGTTATTGCGTATAAAGTTATTTTTATCAAGTTTTTTTTAATTGTCAGAAGAAAAAAAATACAGGAACTCAAAATAGAGGAAAGCACCATTATTCAGAAGCTTCCAACCAGGAAATTATTTATCTACTTCGAATATGAAAAAAACCAAGTAATCTATATCATACAGAGAGCATGCTAGGCAAACTGTATTCAAATCTATTTTTTTTCTGGGCCCTCTAATAAAAAATTTACCTGAAACATACTTCAATTTCTTGGGTCATTATTCTCTAGAATATTAGAATTTTGAGTGTGAAGAGGAAAAGTGTTATACTTTCTTCCTTTTTCTTTCCCACTTCATCTGTGAAAATGGGCAGAATTTCAACTGCTGATCCGGGTTTATTCCATAAGAGGGTGAAAACCTACCTATGTCCAACAGGGCAGTGAAGGGGCTGTTGAAGAATAAATCAGCAAAAGCCTTGTGATTTCAAGATTTTCTTTTTCCTCCTTGAAAAACAGACATTGTTTTTCATATGTATCCTGGACAAAGGTAAACAGATATTTCATAGTGGTATTCTTTCTGTTGTATTGAGTTGCATAAGCTGTTTTTGTCTTACCTTTTACCCTGCTGTGATAAAAATCACCCAGTGAATCACCCGGTCTAGTCCCAGTAGTCCATGTCCTGTCCTGGAAGGATGAAAAAGAAATAGCTTCCTTTCTGAAAAAGCAGTGTGATTTGAATAACCTCACATGGTTAAGGATCAGGGAATGGACTAGCTCAGGAAGGAGAATTGCAGTGGTTAAGTGACAGGGATGAAACTAGAAAGCTCGGTGCTTCTTGTCGCGAGCAGAAAGGAAGCAGTGCTGGAGCTAAAAAAGCAAATGGTGATGTTGGAAAAAGACTAGAAAGGAAACTGATTTACCAGGGAAGTAAAACAACTTCAAATACTTACATGTTGGATTAGAATAATTTTGTTATTTATATTCTGACGAGAAGAACCTGAAATGTTTTATTCTAATAATAGTAGATAGCATCCCCAGTCAAATATTCTATTTAGAAAGCAGCAATCACCTCATGGAAAACACGAGGTATATGTACAGGTATTAAAAACTGGGCCAGTGAATAAGATAATTGTGAGCTAGTTTAAAAGTGATATAAAATGATGGCTATTGTACTAGTAGATAGCCTTTATAAATAGTAACTTGCTATTGATTGCCATATATTTATTTCCCATTCAAAAGTTCAGTCACAGTGCTTCTTTTGTATTCCAGCTTAATATACAGTTAACAGGTTATATAAATCTATTGAATTAAAATATATTGTGTACAACAATTTGTTTTAATTACGAAATATCACACGTTCTGTTTAACTGTGGGTTTAATGAACGGGTATTTAATTAAGGGCTTTAAATCAGGTAATCAGTTTGCATCGCTGGGCAACAACTGATCAGTTTATAACATGCAGTTGAAGTCAAAAAGAGCAATAGAAAAAACCTTTCTCTACTAGTGTTTACTCTCTAATTAAATAATCTGGACTCCAGGGTACATATAAAACAGGGAATAGATGATAGGTAGGAAGGATGCCAGAGGAGGACACAGGACATAGCATGATGAAGTCATGAAAATGTTGGTAGAGGCTTTTCATAGAATTCACTGTATAAACTAGAACAATGCACTGTGTACACTACACCACATTTGGAAACAGAGCGTCTCATACCTTTGCCTACCTTTAGCAAATACATTACAATTCTAATCATGAGAAAGTAAAGATATTTATTGTTGACTATAATTAAAAAAAAAGAATATATCAATTAAAATTTTCTTATTGTGTTAATATTCAGGTCCTTTTTTTTTATTTTTTAATTTTTTTTTTCTCATGTTTGCTCTTTCTTTCTAGTTCTGTGACATCTTAAATGTTTTCTGGTTGAATGGAACTGATTACAGGTTTCCTTGAAAAAGCTACTGTTTACATCTGTACCTTTCAGAACACATGTACTAATTGAGTATACTCACATCATAAAGGTGATACAGCTTCTAAAGGTGCAAAGTCAGGCAAAAAAGGCTTTTCTATCTTCTAAGTCTTCCTACACACTTGTGTTTATGATTATAAACAACTGTCTTAATAAGATATCCCTTCTGACATCCATTCAGGTTTTGATTTACTAGATTGTAAGGACAAAGTGGGGCATTCTGATAGTCCACGATGCATTTGTAGACCATAACATTTTAGCCAACAATCCTACTATTTGTCTCAAAAGCTAAGGCCGATCTACTAAATCATTTTAGAAAGACAGTCAATATGAAAATAGGAAGTGATGCATACTCCCATACAATGATGGGAAGCTACTCTGATATTTTATTTCATTTATTGTTAAAGGCTTATTTCTCAGTTTTACAGTCCTTCAGATGAGCCTAGATGAACTGTCAACTAAAGAGTATTTCCTTCTCATGTAGACCCTATTGATATATCATAGCTAAAGCACCTCATACTGTACTGCAAATAATAATTCAAAATGAGTAATTCCTAAAGGTTACAACTCAAAAGAATTGTTTGAGCAATGATAGTAGTTTGTAGACAGTGTTCTATTTCATCTGAAGGACCAAAACCAGGCATGATTCTGAACTGTATATGGGAAAGTATCATGGTTATTAGTTTTACCTCTATGGCTTTCAGATTTCTTAAACCAAATTAAAATCTGGTACATACCACATGCATGTGAATCAATTGGGTTTTTTCCACCCTGTTTAGTGTATGTCAAATATGGGGTTTGCATTTAGACTTCAAGAATAGATTTCTTCTCTCCTCCATGACAAAACAGCTAATTTACCATGATGGTACATATATGCAAGACACAAAAGCAATACTACATTATATATAAGTGGAACAATACTGGATGTATTAAAGTTCTTTTACTGTGGTCCTTTCTTCATGCCCTACTAATAAAGCATTACTCTTCCATTTCCTTTTCATTTTGATGGGGCAGAGGAGGATAATTTTTTCTGTGTATGAGTTTTGGAAGGGTGGATTAGAAGGTTTTGGTTTGCTGTTCTTGTAGGTACAACTTCAAAATACACATTTCTTCATATCAGCCTAACAATACCTGCACAAGATACCACATCTTTACATTATGCTGACTAAACAATATTTTTTTCAAGTTTATAGCTATGTTAGGTTGGGTCTTTTGTCTTGACTTTCTTCTCAGATTACAGTTTCAATTTAACACATTCAGTGAATATTTGAGTGAATTATAAAAGTCGGAAGAAATGAAGATGAGTTGGAGTTTTGAGTTTAGGTAAATCACACTTAGATTTAATTTAAAAATAACTGCTATTGTAATTCTGCCCAACAGCATCTGTAGTTGATAAATCGTATTGGTGATTATAAGACCTTTCACTGTCTTACTGTACAAACATTTTACAGTAACCTATAGATGGCACCAAGAGTAAATATTACAGGAGATACAGAGGAAAAGTCATAGCTTTAGAATCCAGCATAGTAGTGATTGTATAGAAGCAGTACTCAATGACTTCCTGAATAGTTTTTTAGTGTTACAGTATTTTTATTAATTCTTATTGGAAATAATTGAAAACCTTCTTCTGACCTCAGCTGAATCTAGAAATGGGGTACTAGATTCAGGAGGTATTTGGTCTAAAAGTCCTTTGGCTTGACTGTTGTCTTTCTATCCTGTTGGTCTTTTAACAGTTTTGAAGCCTTCTCCCAGCAGAGAGCAATGACATCTCACATCTCTCAACTCCTATGTATGCAGCTGTAGGGCTGTAACATGTCCTAGATGTTCTTCCTTTCCCCCAGCTGCATGATGGCTCTCCTGGTATGGGTACCAAAAGCTTTCTGGGGGAAAGCAAAGGGTTGCTGGTTATGTCAGGGGTGGTCTTGGCACTGTCATGTTTCTTTATGGCTTTCTGACCCCCACTGTGTGCAGTGAAATACTTTGAGATACGCTGGAAAACAGCATCAGTTTTTGAGGCAGCATGGCCCTGGGTGTCTGTGGTTGGTACATGCATCACTATGCTTTTGTTGTCAGTATTTTTGTCCAAATTGGCTCAGCTTGCCCAGTCGTAAAGCTTGCAATACCAATTGGAAGCATCAGCATCATTAATAATGTTATGTTACTTTCCATCTTCTGCTCCAAAAGTAATAACCAAGCAAAAAACTGTGAGTCCAAACTGCACAAAGAAGTCTGTCCCAGCATTATTCACCTTCATAAGTCAAAGTAACATGACATTCCGTTCAATGTAAAGAGAAGTCAGGCTGAGACTAGAGCACGACTCTGGAGATCAGTACAGTGATGGAAAGCCCATATTACAAGTTTTCCTGTTATGTCTTGGGTAAGGTGGAAAACAACAGTATTAAGGCAATACAATGTGTGAAATAAAAAGAACTAATATTTTGCAAGGTAACTAGTAACTTTTTTAATGTTTAAATTTCTCTTTAAATGTTCAGTTGTGAAATAAGTATGGCTCAAAAATGAAAAGGTGAAAAAATGTTTAAAGACATGTTTAATTTTGCACAGTGCTGTTGGAAGCTTTCTTAAAAATTAAAAGATCACTTGATCTGAAGCTACAAGTGTATTCTGAAAGTGATCTTTCAGCTATCCTTCATTTAAAAGGTGTGACTGAAGCAGTTTTTCCATTGCAAGTGTTAGTATTGCTAACTCATGTGTAGCAGTGTTAAGTGAATGATGCTAGAGGTACATAATAATGAAATTGCATCCTTCTATTTTTATTTTTTCCCCTGAGGAATAATAACGCTTGTGGTGTGATATGAACTAATAAAGGCCAGAGTCCCTGATTCAACATAGGAATTATCACCACGTCACTCATTCTTATGAAAATGCTTTTTACTACATGGAAGCCAGGAGATTTTAGAAGTACCTGCTTGTGAGACTAATTCACAGAACTTCTTAGGTTTTTGCACTGTCCTTATCCTGTACTATGACCTCAGTCTTTACTTACATTTACTTTAGCATGCGGGAAAATAACTACAGAGACACTCTAATAGAAACAGAAGGCAGAAAAAGAAAAATAGCTTCAAAACCTCAGGTCACAAAGATTCAGGACAAAGAAAGCAAAGACTTTCTGCAGGTAGCCTCGCGTTCAGTACTGGAAGCTGCTTGCCTGTGTCTCTGGTTCATTAATAGTACCAGCTGTCATCAAGAGACAAAACAAAAGAAAAGGCCTTGCCCCTTCTGAATGACTGAGATTTACTCATTCATGTTCTTGTCAATGATGTTCCAGTCTTTGGTGTAAGGGTCCCGAAATGATAGACCCCAGAGAAGGATGGTGCTTGTGAATTGGTTTAGGGTTCAAGGAATATAGCTGACATCTAAGGCGGTGTTTCCAAGTTGTTCTCCTGTTCAGTGAAAGACTACCCATGAGCAAGGTAGCCAGCTCACCTCCACAAGCACTTGCTCATGATTTCCTGCAGCAACACTAACAATGAATATCCCACAGGCTGTAGGAGCTGGGGAAATAGCCTCGCTGGGCTCTACGCTCTCCTTACTCACTGCTTTCAATTAAGTTCCCACAGGCTAAGTAATCTGTTTTAGACTTATGAAGTACTGTGAATTAATCTCCAGGCTGACTTTATTCTACTACTTACTGCTAAACAGCTGGTAAAAGACATTTCTTTTAACTGAACCATTCCTCATTTTCTCAGTGACTTTAGTAATACGAAGGAGCAAAAACGTGAACATGATTATCAATTATGATTATTACTTATTTATATCTGCTTAAAATTATATATGCTTGAAAAGTCTGCTTGTTTTACTCAGTATGGGAAAAGTCTTCTCATTAAAAACACACAATTTATTGGTAATTCTTTTGGTACATGTTGCTGTATTAATGTAGTCTCTAAGAACATGGCATTTTGAGGTGGTCGTCATATATTACCTGCTAGAAAGCTGTACTACTACAGCTCTAAGTAGTATGCATAATATTCTGTATGTTCTAAGGTCTTTCAAAATATGCAAGTCTAACTTCTTTCCATAATCATTTATTCTGAGGTTAAAAGCTTATTTGCACTGATTTTTTTTTCTTAAAATAAGTAAAAGCCAAGTTGCATGCTGTTTAAGCTGTTTGAGTCGGTTAGAATTAGTTGTTCTTTTGTCCTCCAAAACAGCTCCAGCTGACATATGTGGGACATGGCTGCATGTGAGTGAGAGCTGAACTGTTCTCCCTTCGTCACAGGGAATACAACTCTGTCTATAAGTGGAAGAAAACCAACATGTGCCAGTATAGGGTTTTATTTGGTGTAGAAATGTGCAGTGAAGGAAATTTTAAAGGTCATTTCCCCAAAAGCATCCATTAGGAGGGTTAACTTTCTTTCTCTAGTAAGACATCCTAGGAAATGTGTTGCTACCTTTCCTTGCCCACTTCCAGCAGATATTTTTAATGTAGGCTCTTATGTGGGTCAACATAAAGTAACTTTGCATCTTCCAGTTTATAGAGATAATACAGTCCACATATCATGATTAGTTCTTAGACTGAACAGTTTCTTAGCTATCATTAGGTAGTTTCCACTGATGTTTTCTACACAGTATATCAACTTGGTTAACTGGTAGCTATAAACATATCACATGAGTGCAGCTACTCCAGAAGCTTGGGAACAGATTTTGAATTTAACACTCACAGGCAAGGTGTAAAGGCTGACAGACAGCTCAGCATGGGTCAGGGCACAAGCAGAAATGCTTGCAAAATGTGTTGCCAAAAAAAGAAAGGCGACAATAAATTTGCATCTCTGCATGGGAAGAGGCAACAACCAAAATTCTCTTGAAATTTGTGAAAGGGGAGAAGAAAATAGTGTGGTGGAGCACTCTGTGCACAGAAAAATAATTACCCGGTAGGTCGAAGTTACTCATGGCTGACTGGGCAGGTAAAGGTGGAATGAAGGATATTGTAGGCAGTGCATTGCCACCTTTCAAAACCAAAAGAGATGCTGTGAGACTGCACACTGCCTGGGGAGGATACTGCCCTGCCTATGCTGTAGGTACCCTCTCCTTCTTCCCTTTGCAGCCCCAGGCTGCTGCACCCTGACTGTCTCTGGGACTAGCACTGGCTGGCCCAGGCCAAGCTGAAATGGAGCCCCTGGGCCCATGGGCAGGGGTGCAGTTCCCCACTGGGCAGTGAAGGTCTGGCTTCCAGGATGAATTAAAGTGCCTGTGGGGTTTGTGGGGTGCTATTTGCCCTGTGCCATATTTTGAAATGTAAAAAGGCAATTAGAAAGCAAGTTAGATTTAAAAACATATACTGATGCTCTTCATGCTTACTAGACTTTGAGCAATTAGCAATGTAGTCTCCAATGCTGTGTAGAAAAAGGGTAGTAGGTGTTTTTTCTCCCCAAAATATTTTCAGGTTTGTTTGGGGGACAGGCAGAGATAACATGCCAATAGAACAATAGTGTGTTTTTTGTGGTTTTTCTTAAGGGAACTGGACTTAGCCTAAAGAGAGGGAGGTGAGAAAAGTAAAAGGGAAGGAAAAGGTAAAGGTAGAGATTCAGGAGAAAGAACCAAAAAGATGGAGCTGCAGAGTGAAGACACAGTGTAGAAAGGCCATTATCTAAATGTAAGACTGGTAAGTTATCAGAGTGAATGCACAACTGACTGGAGAATGATAGCAGAAGTTTTAAGCCACTTAATTGGTCTGTTAATCACTGGCCAAGTTGCTTTCTAATGAGCATGCATAACAGTGTGTCCTGGTCAAAGCCTAGCAACAAAGCACCATGCTGCTGTTCGCTCTCTCCTACCTCCCTTTGGTGGGCTGGGGAGGAGAAAATACAACTTGAAGGCTTGAGGGTCCAGACAAAGGACAGGGGGGCTCACCCAACAATTTATGGCCATGGGCAAAAGACAAACTTGACTTGGGGAAACAAAACCACCACTAATTCAACAACTGAATCAGAGTAGGACAGTTATAAATACAGCTAGATCTTTAAAACTCCTCACAGTGCTCTCCTGTGACGGACTGCTCCAGTGCAGACTTCCCTCAGGGTCACAGACTTCTTCAGGATCAGTCCCCTGCTCCAGCAGGGTGTCCTCCACAGGCTGCAGATGAGATTCTTCTCCACCATTATTGTCTAAGGGCTGCCGGGGCTCAGCCTGCCATCTCACCGTGGACCAAAGGAGAATAGCTGCTCTGATGTGCTTCCCCCATGCACTCCTCACTGACCTTGGTGTTCACATGGTTGTCTCTGTCAGGTCTCACTCCTCTCCAAAAGAAAAGAGCTCCCAAAGCAAAAGAACTCACCCAACAATTTTTTCCCCTCTTAAATTTATCTCATAGGCACTGATTGGCTTAGCCTTGGCCAGAGGCAGGTCTGACTTGGAGCTTGGAGTGCTTCTTGAAGCTTCTTACAGGAGCCATGCTAGTAGTCCCCTCCCCAGCTGCTAAAACCCTGCTGGATACAAACCCAACACACAATGTTTCTTGGGTTTTGCAGCAAGTGTTTCTAAAATAATGTTCTACAGATAGAATTAGAGGCCTTGAAAATTTACTATGATAGTATATGAGCATAATTACATCTCCTCCTGTTCTACAGTCATTATACCCTTAACAAAACTTATGAAACAGGTGCACTGTGTGCTTTTTGGAGAAAAAAATAAATCCTCACACCTCTATCTTAATCTGATTAAAAAGATAAATTAAAAACCCAGTAGTCAAGCAGTCATGACTGTCTCAAAGAATTCTCTGAAGTAGATTTATTTTGTAGCTGATTTGATTGATGCAGCAAATGAAGGTTAATGTGTTTGTCACCCCAAAAAGGAATTGTGGGTGCAGCCATTAACAAGTGGTTCTTTCACTTTTTTGTTGGTGTCAGTGGCTCAGATGCCTTTCTGAACATCAGATTCACTCCCTGCTTTTTCTCTGTTCTCCTTTTCCCCATCAGCCTCCACAACTCCTTCCAATCAAATTAACTTTTTGCATTTGTGGCAATCATTCATCAGTTTATTCTGAGAACTTCCACAGCCAATAGAGAAATCCATTAAATCTATATAACAGGTTAATCTCAACTAAGAATTACTGATTAATCTTGCTGGAAATACATATTTTCTTCAAACCATTGCCAAGTCACAAGCCTGAGAAAAAAAGAGAGGTATTTAATCCTTTGTTTTTTAAATTTGTTAACGACAAATTCTGTCTGACACATTGAAAAATTAGGTCCACTGTGCTGGGGTGCATTCAGTTTAAAAAAATGATTAACTATATGCCAAGCTGTCAAAGAAATTTTGCATGAAAAAAAGAGAAGTTGTTAACATTATGTCTTTGCCCAGCAGCTTCATAATGTCCATTTTACACGTACATGGAAAAAAATAAATGAGCAGCATACAGCCATTTTCAAAAACCTGAGTTTTGAAACTATCAAAAGAGAAGCCTGAAACAGCCTTTTACTCCCTCACATCTTCCTCCAAATTTTCCCTCTGTATCTTTGACTTTAAAAACACTTTTATTTTCCCTTTAAAGTTTTAGTTAAATCTGGTTGCTCATTGAACTGAACACAGACTTTGGCTTTCCTGAGGAGCTTCTCTGTATTTATTCCTGCCCTCCCATCAAACCAGGGCTGCATCCTGGGAGACCCTTTTCCAGTGCAGTCAAATTTGCTGACACAGGTGGGTCATAGCCTAGGATGATTTAGGAGTCCCAAACTTGCTAAATATTTCAACGTATTTTGTGGCTATTTGCTTAATATCCCATTTCTGCAGAGTTGGTAAAGTGTCTGACAAAAACTGAAATTGATTGTGCAGCTTCTCTCTGTTGAACTTAACTTCTGCTGCTTCCTAGTGCTGCTCTAAGTATATCTTCACCTCTGATTGATTTTCTTAATTCAAAAATTGATGCTAAAAGTCTTTTCTAATGAAAAGCATGTTTGTCAATACTCTCCACTCCCTTTATGGATTTCTGTTACATTTCAATTTTGATTACTAGCTCCTGACCTGTTTATATTCTGGTTTGCTTGAATAGCCAAATCTTTGTTCTCCACAGAAAAATGTGATCATCACATTTGCTCTCATCTTCTTTATCGCACCATGATCTTTGGCAAATGGTGTAATTTCATTGTCAAGGTCTTTTTTGGGAGCAGATAGCAGCCTCGTGTTGCCAGACCAGTCAAGTATTTTTGCATTCAGAAATGGAAGAAAAATAATGTGTGGTGAGCAGCAAGTCTTTATTTCTGGTCAGAGACGAATTCACAGATAAAAGGATATATTTCCTTTTTGCCTTGTGACACAAAGTCACACTTAAAAAGCCTTCTCCTTGTTCAAAGTGACTTGGAGGCTGAAGAAGTGACACTATGTAAGACTGTGTATGACACACAACACTGCTGTGTGCTTGTTCTGCAGATTCAAAGTATCCCTTTGGTTCTTGAGCTCTTTTTAGTTTGAGAGAAAACATCATAACGTTTGACTATTACAGAGCTTCAGCATCACAGGTGTTGAACTTTACATGATGTTTGAATACATCATACAAGATGTAGCAAGTGAAATTGGGTTGCAGACATTGTTTTGTGTTGTGGTGACGAATTATTTCTGTCACTGATCATCATACCAGCAATGGAGTACACAGCTGGAATAACACATTCTTACATTCCATTTGTTAGTTCTATTATTGATTTAACCTTTTTCTGATATACCATTTTTTTCCTTCGACTTAACTTTCCTATTAAATAAAGCAACTTTGAGGTTTCCTTTATTCGAAGAGTAATTTTTAACTGAAAGCCATCCTGTATTTCAAGGGAATACAGCACACATTACCCAGCCCTCTAAGATTTTAAACAACCAAGCATACCCTCTCATTAATTTGTTTTCCATGGTTTTGTATTGCCAGTGTGACAGACAAGCTGTTGAGGTGAGACGTAATATGAATGCACTTGTAGCAGAAACACCTGCCCTCCTTTCATTCCTTACTGTTGTGCAGAACACCCGTCTCCTAGAACAGCGGATCTAACAATGGGGTTTCCTCTACTAATGCAGAAGATAATTCCTCACATGAGCACCCCTTTTTCATCAGTTCTTCCAAAGTAATACTACTCATTAGGAAAAGAAGGTCTTATACTGCCTCTGATGTGATGTTTCTTTTTCTATTCCACTAGTATGTTCAGCTAGCATTACATGTCAGAGGGATGTGAAGTGAGACTTTGAACTATGAATTTGCGTGGCCAATAAAATTTTGGTTGATCAGGAAATCTTTATTAGCAGCTTTTTAAGGTTAAAGGGAAGTGAGTTGGTAGTCTTCCTTCTTACCCTATTGTATTTAGCATTGCTGGGCAACTAGTGGATTTTTCTGATGCAGCAGACAGGCAACTGATTTATTCTGGAAGACTTAACCAGCAGGCACACCTATCAGTGCACTGACTTTCCTGTGGTTTCAAGGTGAACTATTGTTAACAAGTGACAGACTGCAAACTAGTCTTTTTTGTGCTTATAGCAATACAGCCATAAATGCATATAGATTGTAGAAATAGAATATTCCTTTGAGGGGGGATTTCTCCAATTTCTTCTGTTTTCACTACATAGCTCAACAACCAAGATTTGAAGACAAGACTGTGAGGGTGGGGGTGGGGAGGTGGGGTGGAATTTCCTTCTTGTGCCCCCTTTTCATGATTGCATTAAAGCTTTGAAATAGTACGGAGTGCAAAATAGTATAGAATAGCATAGAGAGGTGAGTTTTTTGCCTATGAGATTATCTATCAGGTTCTGTGGTTCTGATGGCATTTAAAATGACAGGGAAAAAAAAAAAAAAGGAGATTACACTGGAAGAGCCTACTTCTTTTTCACCCTGTTTTTTTTTAATGCATATCCATGTTCTCTCTGTGAATCTGGGATTATCTTCAGTGTGTCTGTCTAGGTACAGTTTCCTCTGACATTAGCAGACTTTATCCAAGATGGATTTCTTTCTATTTTATTAGGATTTAAAGAAGGATGAGAAGATGGGTGTATGAATGGTCCCCTTTGGACAGGGACAAGGGAAAATGGGAGTTATAGAAGAGTAATTCTAACTTCAGATAGGAAAGGAAAATAGGGATACAGGTCCCCAAGACTGGGGGGGTGTGGTGTAGAATATAATCCCATTTACTTTCTATTAATACTTCAAAATGGACAGCAGCAGAAATAATTACTCTGTATGATATAAAAATCACGGAGTCAGAAATTAGGTGGCAGCCAAGTCAATTACCAAAAATAAAGCTAAAATTGTATGTGTGATATGGAGTGAGGCTAGCATCTGTGCGTTTACCAGTTTACCCATAGCTTTGTCATTGTCAGACACCTGCAGGTTTCATTGTGGCAGGTGCTTGCCATTTCCACTGCGTAAACTCCTCCTTTAAGGTTCGTTGGTCTTTTCCATCAGTATGAGAGGTATTTATGAACCCTATAAAAGGGACTGCTTTTTAGTCTAGGAATGATAAAACATATTGCCTCCGGATTACCAATTCTGAAGGTAGTAGGGGAAGTGTTCTCATATTGCAAATAGACATGTTAGTATAGCTATCTCTTAGCAGAATCGTAAGACGTTTCATACTGCTTTTAAAACTCTGCACAAAAAAAAATGAAATCAAAAAGAATTCTCAGATATCATAAACACGGGCTCCATAGTAGGAAAACAGTTGAAAGGAGAAATGTGGATAAATGTAAATTTTGGCAAAAGGCAAAAACCTTTTTCCTTTTCTCAGAATTAATCTGTTTGACTTTGTCAAACTGCCCCAGCAGATCACACTTCCAGATTTCACTGTTAGGAAGGATAACCTTACTTTTAAAACAGAAGACATGATATATGCTTAGTTAAACTAGTGTAAACTAAGCTATTTGGAATCTGGTAAGAAAATTCAAATAAGCTTTTTAGATTGAAAATCTTAATGTTAAAAAATTTCCTGAACAATATATCCAGAAAATCCTTTTATGACTTGGAAGAAACCACACAATCATCTGGGATTTAAGTACAGAACTTCCAGAAACATTATCACTTCATGATAATTCTGTTTGACCTAAACCTGCTCAAATCAGAGGGAATTTTACTTCTGAGTTCCGGTAAGTCATGAAAGTTACCAACCCTTTTCAAATTGTTTTGTTTTCTACTCCCTGACTTAAAACTTCATCATAATCTCAAAAATTCTTGGTGAGTGTTGACAAAATTTCAGGAATACTTACAAAGCTGATACAAAATGGTAGGAAATGTCTTGATAGCTCTTTTAACAAAGCTGGTTAGCAAACCTGCAAGTGCTTAGGCATGTTCTCTTCTTTCTTCATGAAATCAACTGAATTGTTTGTTCCCATAGACAGTGAAACAGAGTAAGTCTTAAAGACTCTGTAGACTGTAATATTTAAAAAAAAAAAATTCTGCTATTCATTAGTGTTGCAAAACATAAAGAACAAAAGTCGGTGGAAACCAGTGCTCTCTACTACTGTCTAGACACCAAGGAAGGCTTTCTTCATTTATTATGCAAAAAGAAAATCCCCTTTCTATGCTATTTGCCTGAGCTAGTATGTCAGGGAAGAAAAACTGTAAGGGTCTGTGGAGCCACCATGCACAGTATCACAGAAAACTCTTACTTGTTCTTAGAGTGGTTTTCCCCATGGGGTTATCAAATCAAGAGTTTTACATGAGTAAAACACAATAAGAGATTGTGACACAGGCCTGAGCTTCTGGAAGAACTTCTGAGGTTTTGCAGTATTTGCAGTGCTATTGTATGGTAACTTTATTGTCACAAACAAGAAAGTGAAAGCAGTGGAAAGGGAAAGATTCTGGAGTAAACTCTGTCCTCATATGCATATATTGTCTAGCAGAGAAACAGCTAAATGTACCCTAGAAAGGCATTAGTAGAAAAAAACCCCACCATAACACAGTATAGAAACCACTACCAACTTAATCCAGTAAATATTGGTGTGATTTTAAGTGAAATAATCTGATTTCTTCTTTGTACAACAATTTATTCTGTGCATGCAACCTGTGGGCTTGCTAGACACATTGAGAGCGCAAGCTAACCCTTCACTGACCTTACTTAGTACAGCTGCCTTGAAATATTTACAGATTTATCTCCTCTGTAAAATACAGATTTGAATATTGATGGTTTTAATAAAAATTCTAAGGAATCCACCTCGTTGCTGCACTCTTCATGTTTGGAGGTGTTTTAGAGGTCTTTTGAACAATTCTTAAAGAACGAGTGTGAGAAGGATGGGAATGTGCATTTGTGTAGGAAAGGGAAGTTGTGGAAGTTAGCATAAAAACACTGACTTGTGGTTCAGAGATAACTGTTCATGAACTGCATAAGCAAAAGAAAAATCTTGCACCTAAACTCCATTCTCAGTATACCAACTGCAAGGCAATTTTCTTTCTGTATTACTGGAAAGCATAAAATATATTATAGGATTTCTTTCTACTTCTCCCTGTCCAAACTCTCAAAGTTTGCACAACTTCAGCATACAAGAAGTCAAACATCAACAGAGCACTTAAGGATCTGATCAATTCTAAGTGTATAGGAATTTTTTGTCATTCAGAAAAAGTGCATATTCTAATGACAGGAAGGTTATATGGATTTGGAATGAAAATAGATTTCTTCCACTTTCATCAATCAGTTTTATGAGATAGGATTCCTTTATATAAAGACAGAAATCTGTACAAATGGCAAATTATTGAACAACTCTTTTAGGAATACGTGGCAATCCATTTTAATACCAATCATTGACCTTGGCAATGAAAGTGAAATCCCTTTGAATTTTATTTTGAGGTTAAATTTCTGTATTAAATGTACCGTAAAATTGCGTGTGTGTCATGCTGCACTGCCGCAATAGATGCAATGACTTTATAGTACCTGTTGTCTTGTTTTTTCAACACAGCTTTCCTAGGATGTGATGCATATTAGCTCATTAAAATGAAACAGGATGTCTGTTCACAGCATTTCAGTGGAAGAGAACATGCTCAGACTGCTGTGTAAATAATTACCCCTTGGAGATGTTATTTTGTGTGGAGTAGATTTTCTTCTATTAATTTGCCATTTATTTGTGACCTTTAATTTATCATAAACAGTCTTCTTTCTTAACCCTAAGCAGCAATGGAGAACAACAAGAAATTGTTGCGTTGCTCTCCTTAAATGGCGCTTGCAGCTTGGCAGAGTTACAGGAAGCCGGTATGCTTGCCATTCAGGAGCTAAAATAAAGGGCTTTACAACATAATTTTCCATCCATTGCCCCTAGCAACATATTAGGTCCTTGAAATTTTAGAAATACACTTAATAGTTGGGTTTTCCCCTTCCAGAAATATTTGGGAGAAGTAGCTGGTTGCATTGTTTTTTAATTAATACTGTAACATTGGCCTGAGCAGGTGTTTCAAAGAAGTTTCTAATGCTAAACATCTGAACCTGCTGAGCCACTTTCTCTTTCATCCCTCTGTCCCCTTTTGGGGACTTACGTCTGCCCCAGGGAGTGCAGATAAACCCCAGTAAGGCTGAGAAAAGCGGAGTCAGCATTATTTTCCCCTCCAGACCCTGAAATGTCACTCTTCCTTCCTCGGTGCATACACTGTGTCCTAGCAAATCAAGCAAAACTGACCTCAGCTTCACTGTGACATTTGGAGAGAAGACTACTGAAATGTGCACTGAAATTTCATGACTCCCGATCGGTAATGGCAAATATTAATGATAGCAGATGTGAGGTACCTGGTCACTGTGGTTCAGAACTGCAGAGCCGCTCTTTGTAAGTAGAAGGGAGATATTTCTTTAAGACCTGCCTTGAATATGGAATTTAAAGAAAAAGCTGAACCACAAGTATCTAGTCCAGTCCTTCAGCTTTGACATAAAGGTTGGCAGCAATTAGTGAAAGCTGTGGTTTAAAAGGTGGTTTGTTTTTTTTTTTTGTAATTACAATGAGTCTAATAATCGCTGTGTCTTCATTAAAAGCATTGGGAAAGGCTCATTCTGGACTCTAAGCTGATAGTTTATTCACATGAAGCTCATATTTATGTGAAAGGGAAGGCTATTTTTCCTGACAGAATCTTTGTATACAAAATAATCAAACAGTTGCTTTCCTTCAGTGTTCAGATCACACAGATACTGACTGACTGAAATGAGCAAAATGAACACGGTACTTTAGCAAGAAATACTCAGAAGCAAATGCAATCTTTTTTACTTCAGAATAATTGAATTACTTAAACATTTGCCAAGAGCGATGGCAAGCTTTTGCGGGAGTAATTATATCTATAGGGATGTTGCACGGGATTCTTGGAATTTGTCATGAATATTGCTTGAGCTTTATTTCCACCTTTGGCATCTCAACCCTTGACCCGAGAGCTTTCAGACTTCGGGGCGTAGGAAGAGTCTGGCTGCGTTCGGGAGTAATCCTGTACAGAGTTGGTGCTGGTAGTGTGTGCTGGGGCCTTGGAGTTGTGTGTGCTGGAGGCCAGCCCAGGTATTTTAGCCTTGCCATTTAGTGCTGTACACGCTTCTCAACATTTGAGTAAGTTACCTTTTCTAGATGCCTGTGTATTTAAGACAAAAGTTGCATAGCTTCAGGTGACACGTTCTGCAAAGCAGAAGTTAAGAAGAAAAAAACCCCACAGAACTGTGCCGCAAAATACAACGCTTGGTGTTGTAACAGCCTGATAAGCAAAAGAATGCGGGTTTGAATTAATTCAGTGTGAAGTTATGCTGTGCTGAGACGCTGTAGTAGCATATCGACTTCTGCTCTCAACTGGAAGACCGAAATAAATATACATATGCATGAGGAGTCATCTGCTCTCCGGAAAAAAATGAAACCGCTGACAGTTTGTGGCAGGGCCACGGGCCGGGGCCAGCAGCATCTGCTCGGCGCTGGCCTCTCGCCGACAGGGCTGCATGCAAATTGCGAACGCGGCCGCGTTGCCGGCCCCGCGCGGCCGAGGGCCGTTTCCCTGACGGCCCCGTCGCGATGGCTGCGGAGCGGCCGCGGCGCAGCGGCGGGTTTTGGCGGGCGGCGCGCGGGTAGCGCGCGGGGCGGCGGGGGGCGGGGATGGCGGCGAGGTGGTGTCGCATGAATGAGGGCGATGGGGGCTCGGCCCGCGGTTGCCATGGAGACCTTTGTGCCCGGCGGAGCGCGCCTCCCCCCCTCCCCCCGCGCTGCCCCGCTGGGCCGGCGGCAGCTGCCCGCCGCCCGGCCTCGCCTCGCCCGCCCCGCGGGCCTCGGACACACGCAGCAGCGGCCCGGGGGCTGCCGCTCGCCGCCGTCGTCGTCGCCGTCTTTCCGACCGCTCGGAATGGCCGGCAGCGTTCGCCGGCTAATTCTTTTTCCAAGTTTCTTTTTGTGAGTGGTAAAAGGAGGAAGAAAAAAAACCAACCCAAACCAAACACCTAGAACTGTTTGAGCTGCTGCTCCGGACAGAGGGGAAACTGGGCTCAGCTTTGAGGAGACTTCCCGGAGCGAATGCTGAAGTGATTAAGGAGATTAATTTACAAGTGGGCGACAAAGGTAAAGAGTTGAAGATGGAGCACTTGTTCGGGGCTGCTTTGTGATTTGTTTGTGTGAGACGAAATGAGACATTCCGTGTAAAGGTGTGCAGCTTGTTTTAAACGTCGCTTCTGAACGCCTCAGAAGTACTTTTGGACCTCAGAATGTTTTAAATCTGGTTACACAAGGGCGTATAGATAGCATAATGGCTAGGTTGTATGCTGGCTAACTTGTGCCTGGCTGCTGTTGGTCCTTTTGTTTTCCTTATTAAAAAACAAAAACAAAACTAACAAAAAAAACCCCAGACCACAACAAAACCAAAACAAAACAACAAAAGCCCCACATAGTTCTTGTCTCAGAAAAGGAAAGATAAATGGGTACTGAAAGGTCCATCAAAGCCAAGGAAGTAAATGTTACTCTTCGTGGGATTGTCTTGTTTCCCCAAGTTTTGACTGTGGTTATTTCTTGTTTCAACTTGTCTAAAGCAAAAATTTCAGAAACCCAGGAATTCCACTGAGATACAGTCTAACAGGCTAATCTTTCTTGTGCAAAAAATGTGGTTTTGTAGATGTGTGCTTCGCGCTTACAGACCTGTTGCTTTGTGCTTTTAGCCTAGAAAACTTTCTCCATAAATACTGTGTACTCCATTGGAGTGATTTGTTTGGTTTTTTTTTTAACAAGTTTTAATCTGAAATAGGTGAGAATGGGATTTACTCCCTTATAATTATATTTACCCTTTAAGGGTCTGCTAAGCTTTTCAGGTAGAATTTTTTGTGTGTGTGTAGATGGGTCAGCTAATTTGAAATTCATTAGAGAAGGTTAGTGAAAATAATGCATGGTTATGATCTCTTAGTTTCATCTGGTGCTGCTCAAGTCTCAGGGAAATGTGACTGACTGTTCAAGAGATTAAATAAATGAATTTAATGTGGAAGTCAGTTATATGAAAAAGTCCCAACAGCCTTTTGTGACATTCTGCGTACTTGTTAAGGTAGCTGTTTACTAATTTGATCTTCTGGCTGAATTCAAGTGAAATATCTCAAATATAAAAATAAACAAACCGTTTCTTGTGTCTAGTATTTCCTTAATATATAGATAAAAAACAAACAAACACACACAAAAAAAAACCCCAAAACCACAAACAAACCAAAACCAAATAGAAAACAACAGATATATTTACATACTATTCCTGGGTCAAGACACTGCAGGAATATGTTATTGTGGACTAGTGCTGTTTACTGGGCAATTCCATTTGTCAGAAAAAAATGAGTAAGTATGTATCCTCCCGAATTCCACAATGAATAAAATGTATGATTTTGAGGAAATTCTCCTCTGATACAACCTTAACTGTTAGTTTTTATTAGTTAAAATTAGAAACAAAAGATTTTATAGATTACACTAGTTTAACTGCACTATCTTAAACTAAGGGCTGGTTTTATTTATTTTTTTTTGTTAGTATGTATTCCAGGGTGTTTAGCATGGGGAAAACAAAATCTTATTTCAGATGTTCCAGTCTTTAATAGACCAATAAAACTGCTTCAATTACTTCAAGATCAGGATCTAATTTTATTTAAAAAAAAAAGTTTAGTAAAACTAATTCAATGTTTGACTGGTGCTCAGTAGTTTATATGCTTTGCGTGGTTGATCCAAGCTTGTTCCTAATTGATACAATTAATTTTAATTAGTTTGTATCACTAGACTGATATTAATAAGACTGCTTAACTTGTTATGTGGCAATTTTGAGTTCATTGTGTGTCTTCAAGCATGTTCATTACTGTGGATTCTTTCTGTAGCTTTCTTATTGTGTACAATTTAATTTTAGTGGCTTGACTTCTGAAGTCAAGTGTCCAGAAACTTGCTGCCTTCCTCTTCTTCCCTCTAAGATGCTCTGCGTAAAGACCCCAGTTAATCATGACTGTAGGATGAACATTAAAGTGACTCAAAAATAGTTATGAAGGGGCTCATGAAGCCTGTGGTTAGAGAGAAGTATCTGAAGTTGTTTTAGCAGTTAATTCCAGTCTCCTTTTCTGAAGTCCTCTGAGTCAGGTGTAGAAAGAAAAATTCAGTGAAGGCCTTAATAGAGTGTGCTCTCAGTGGAACCTCCCGCAGTCGATAAATATTTCAAGAAGCTGAAAGTTAGTGATACATTTTAAATGCACTGCTAAGCCGAGATACTTCATGGTCCTTTGCATACACATTTGCATTATTCATTTGTGCTCTGCAGGTAGATAACGGGCCAAATCTATCTTTGGTATTACTCCACTGATTTCTGAGTAACTGAACTAATTCAACCATACGTGTACATGTTGATGTTTGGAAGTTCAAGGCAAAGTTGGAATTACTTCAGTGATTTTATTATACTGCTGTTTATGTAGTAACGGATGATGTTCAGTAGCTTAGGCATTCTTTCATTAAAGTAATTGTAAGCAGAAGGTATAATTCATTTTTTTCTTCTCCTTTTCCTGAAAAAAAAAAAAAAAAAAAAAAAGGGTCATGTTTGGTCTTCTAGTTGCTGAATCCTAAAGTGACTGACAGAGAGATATGATAAAGCAGGTTTCTGTCACTGGCAAAAATTCATCCTAATAACCTAATAAAGTAGAAGATCTTGACACTTTTTTGAAATACTTACAGTAGAAACTCTCCGTGTTTCAAGCAGTCTTCCATACAATGGGTCTGTGACACTAAGTGCCACATTTGTACCTGTGCATGTATTCAAATGCATATGCCTACAAACTGTGCATATAGCTGTACTTTGAATATATCAGGGATTTACTTTAACCTATGAGGAGGGGCAAAGACAACAGAAAGTGGTAAGCCCTGATCTAACAGCTTGCTGCACCAGATTCAAAATGCTGACGAGAGGCAGGTTGTTCAGATGGCAGAGTATATACTACATCTAATGGAAGCTACTATCCCTGTGTTTAAATCTGGTACATGAAAGGTTTGGTTTTTTCTTGTTTTTATTTATTTATTTTAGTAAAGGTTGATGTTGTAGGAAATAATTGGAATAATAGTAATGAGAAATTTATAATACTTCTTTTTGAGATCCAAAAGTCCCTTTCAGAAAACTGTTAATACGGGGTTCATGCTGTTACAAATAGTTTCTGCCAGAGGTAAGTCATTTCTATGGCATTTCTTGGAAGGATCATTCCATTAATTGGCTTTTGAGAAAGCTAACCTGGCAATTAAAGCAGGAACTTCTTCCCAGCTATGAAAGGGATGCAACACATCTCTGGTAATCTTGAGTGCTACAAAAGTGTGCAGTTTTAAGGATCTGGAAAAAAAAGTAATTGGAATCACAGCTACATGTCAGTCGAAGGAAGGGCCTCCTTAACACACTCAGTGTCTAACACTTTCTAAAGACAACTGTATGGCCGAATTATTCAGCAAAGTTCCTTGATTTTTTGGCAGTGTGTTGGAGCAAATAAGAACTTGGGAGTCAATAAGAAAAGCACCTATACATTTGGTATATTACCTTGGAATTATCACGGTTGTGTATAGTTTGTATTTAGGCCAGTTCTAAATGTCTATTCTCAGTGGGCTAAAACATGTTGAAGCCTAATAACTTTCATGGCTTTAGAAGTTGTCAGAGCAGCTAAGGGTTGGGACACCTCTCCCTTCTGTGCTAGGAAAGGCTGTAAAAGCCTACTGAGACTGCAATAAGCAGTTTCATTGACAATTTTTATAGGCTGAGAAATAGTATCTATCTGAACTGTTGAGTCATAACATAAAATCATTTGGTGATCAACAGGCACTCAGACAGACGTCATCATGTTGTAGTGTTGGGTTTTTCATTTTTTTTTAATTTGTGGCCTGTTTTCCTGGTAGTGATGAATACTGATACCTTTTGTTTAAAGGAAATCTTGCATTCTTCTAAACAGTATTATCACCGAGCATGCATGCACCACGTGTTAAGATATTTTCATTGTGTAAGAAAGAACTTAATACTGATTATTACCATTACATTTTACAAGTACTGTGTAAGGATGTCTACTCTGCAGTGGTGGCAAATAGCTCATTCGAAACTGAGGGCAGATGCCTTTGCTTTCTAGTACATACAGGCTGTCTTCTGGCATCTGCACAGGGCTATTTCAGCTGAAGCACGTACCCGTTCCTTGTTAGACTTGCATGAACAATGGCTGGAAGCTCATGTTGGCTGCCGTGGTGGGAAAAAGGTGGACTGCTTGTCCAGCCTGCAAGATGGCCCAGCAGCCTACAGAGAAAGTAAGAGAATCTTTATTACAACCTTGATTGTGCAGTTGCTCATTTCTGTTTTGTCAAACCACTGCACAATTGCAATTGGTGGTAAATCTGAAATCTAAACTGGTTTGGTTCGGTATTGAGTTTGCTTTTCTGTTTCCAAATCTTTCAAAGTCTCTTAAGTGCCAGAGCTTATGAATAAGCAAAAGGGACATGCCCAAACCTGATACAAGTTCTCTTTTATAGAGGATTAAGATTAATCCATCATCAATAATGTCAGAGGGGTGCTGTTGACTAAAATCTAGATAACATAGAATTGAAGAGGTTTTATTACACACTTGTAGTTTTTTGCTGTTCTTTTCATGGCTTATCTTCAAAAGGGTCAATACTTTATCACTGGGCCCAGTCTAGCATGAATCTTCTAATGCTTTTTATCTTCTAGACTGTCAGAGCTATTAGTTCTCACAAACAGGCCTTTAAGCAATAGAAAAGTCAGCCTGTTGCTAGAAACCTCTAACTTGGAAAACTTCAAGAATTCTTCTACTGCAATAGAAGATTGTCAATAAATAAAGACAAAGAATAAAAATAGTGGGGAAAAAAAAAAAACAACAAAACCCAACAAACACTTTGGCAATTTTTTATTCTTTGTTTTTTCCTTTCTTCAAGGTTACAGTGTTATACATCTGCCCTGCCCTAATTTCAGCTTAGACTTCTTTTGACTCCACAGCTGACTCTTCCAACTGGGTTTGAATGTGCTAAAAATTTAATAGCCACATTTCAGATTGAGAGTCAAGCAAAGAAATGGCTTGATGTCAGCTTTCCATGAGAAGCAAGTTCTATTCTTTGTGCATAGGCTCTGCTCCTTTTCTCCAGCTTGCTTTTCACAGTGGCTCAGTTATTTTGCATTGCCTGTCTTTCCCTAACACTCAAAGCCATTATCCATGCACAGCTCTGTACTCCTAGGTTATGACTTTTTCCAAGTAATTTCCCACCTAACTGACATTCAGTCACGTGGGTAAAGACTTACTCCTGAGTCCTTCAAAAAAGCTCCTGTCAGCCCAGCCCCTGCTCTCTGACAGGGAGAGAACCTGTCCTCAGTTCTCATATGAAATTCAGTGCCTTTAGGGAGGAAAGTTTGTGGTTGCTCAGTAAGAGGAAATATTTTTAGTGACTTGTCTCTAATATTTTTTTTTTCCCCTAATCAAATTAATGATACACATTAAAAGATGGGACAAGATAGTTTAAAATGAGGTATCAAGGTCTATTGAAATCATTGGAACTTGGGGGACTTAAAGGAGGTCAGGCTGTGTTGGATTGCTTCATGGTACCACTGTAGTTGTGGAAGAGACCTGATCTTCCAGAATTCATACGTTTTGTACTCTTGTTGAGAATTAACTTACACAACTGCTTTAAGTAACTTCAGACATAGTAAACTAAGCCACATATTGGCATATTCCATGGAAGAGGTGAAACATCACCAACTTTATCTACCTAAATTATGCTTGAAATCATTCACTCAGAATGATGTGATTAAAAGAGGAAAAAAAAAAATCCTATGTAAACTATGAAAGCCCTTGGGCTTTCATGAATAATTTTACAGCATCCTGATTGTATTTCACAGAATCACAGAATTTCCTAGATTGAAAAAGACCTTTAAGATAATCAAATCCTATCATTAACCTAACACTGAGAAGACCTTTCCAGCCACTCCTCCCCAAGCCTGTAGTGCTGCCAGGGATTGTTGTGGCCAAAGTGCAGAACCCAGCATTTGGCCTTATTGAAATTCATGCCATTGTCCTTGGCCCATTGATCTAGTCTGTCCAGATCCTTCTGCAGAGCCTCCCTCCCTTGAGCAGATCAACATTTCCATGCAGCTTGCTGTTGTCTGCAAACTTACTGAGGCATTTGCTCACTTCTAAACAGTCATAAGGTTAGACGTTGCACTGGAAAGGCAAGTGCTTGACATTCAAAAAGCTTCAAACACTGAAATAGTTTTGGTTTAATTTTTACCAAACACATCCCTAAAAAGTCATTTCCAGTAGATGATATGGTGGTGCTGGGATTAGATTAATAGCTTGCTTTCCCTGAACTATTAATTGAACAAACATATAGAGAAGAATTTAGACCACTTTTATTTTAATATAATTGTTTTCATACAAGATTAATACTACATATGATTATTGAGTAACCCCTGCATTAATCATATTTCCTTCTTTATTTATTTAATTTTTTTCTCCCTCAGTTCCCTGTATGCTCTGGTTCAGCAATACTATGTAATTTGCACCAGAAATAATAGAGCTGCTAGAAGAAAGACTGTGTATTTACTATCAAAATATGAAATGTAGTAACATTGTAGTTAGAGAGGTGGAGAATTATCTTCAGCAATAACATAATGGAGCATATAGATTTCACATTCATTTTTATCATAAGATTTAGGCTTTATCTAATTCTCATGACCATTTTTAGAGGAGACCAGGATATACCTCCAATTTCCTTTTACTATGGATAGCTGTGTTTATTGATGTGCTGCCAATCTGTGTTTTATGGGGTTTTATTTAAGACCATTGCTCTTAATTTCTTTCATAGATGAAATAACCAGTACTTTGTTACCTTTTCAGCTAGAATTTTGTTATTTTTCTAGGTAGCTTATGTACTTTATTACTTTTAAATATTTACCATCAAGAAAAGTTAACTTTTTTTGTTTTATTGTACTTTTAAGTGGGTTTTTCAAGTGCCAGTGTCCCTCTTAATTAGGCTTCTACAGTTGTTTAAAAAACCCATGCATATATACACAGAGTGAAGAATGACACAAATTACTATCTCAACATTAGCTGTTAAAAAAAAAACCAAAAGGTCCACTGAGGACATGCTGCCTGTTACGGGTCAGACATGTATTCATTTCATCTGAGGAGCCAAACTAGCCTTTTCAGTTGCCCAAGTAGGCTGAACATCATTTGATTTGCAAGCGTATCTCTGTGCTGGAGAGCTAAGCTAAGTGATAACTTGGGGATTTAGGGAAGGGGAAGGAGAAAACAACGTACAAATTCCTAAAAGGTACGGGGTGTACATTTTTTATTTGGACACCTAGCTCAGATATCGATCCTTCCAACCAAAGGAAAAAGCTGTTTTTATTTTAACAGAGCAATAAATATATATCGTCAGTCTGAAGCAAAGATGAAATCAGGAAGGATTACAGATCCGTTACATGTTGAATGAGACCCCAAGCACCTTTCCAGTGACTTTGTATGCATCTCATTTGTAGGTTCCACTGAAATGGAATGGGTCAGAAGACTGCGGAAAAGTTTATGGTTTTTTTTCCCCTCTGGACTATGGCAGTACACTATTTGGAGGATTACCTGAAAACATTCCTTAAAAGTCAGAGGATTTTCTTTCATCGATGAGCTCTTGTGAGAACACGGTCCTAAAACTTGAACTTGTATCTTAAAGCTGTCTTTAGCCTACTGTGACAGGATTTAAAAAAAAAAAAGTCAGTTTATTGATGTGTCAGTGATGCTTTGCGTACAAACGCAGCAGTGTTGCTTCAGGGGACGTGCGCTACAGGCATAATTTTCTCTCTTTGTAGAAAATGTCACCTGTACTAATATTCTGGAAACCTCAACAAGTATATGAATTTATATTTATGCCATTGCTGTCTGAAAAGACAGAAAGTATCTTAGCCTTGTGAAAGTGCTTGGTGGTATGCCTTGTGATGTTCAAGAAAAACAGGGGGAATAACTTTGACTACAGCTCCTTTGTCACCCATTTTCCTGCAGGTGCTTGCACTGAGGCACAAGTGGTGGTGATTCCTAGGGTAGGATGTTCACTCTTTTAAATAGTAACAAAATTCTACATACTTCACACTGTAAACTGTTACCCTATGTAGACAAGCAAGTTACAAAGCAGCCACCTGTCACTTGCAGGTGCTCAGAAGAGCAGAGAACAGCAACAGTCATCTTACAGTGCAAGTTGAGGCCATTTCTGTTACTACCTTGCTAGCAAGCTTGTGTGTACAGCACAGCATCTGAGCTAAAAAATCTTGACATCCCTGACTCAAGTTTGCGCTTCTGCACTTTTCTAGAAAGTACAAATCGAGAAGCAACTTGACAAGTTCATTTAGTCTGCTAAGCAGGCAGCATTTCTGGGAGCAAGGCTAGATCTAGTCCTCAGAGTGCTGACTGGCTGCCTCCAGCATACCATGTGTAAGTTATGGGTCAGTAAAAGCATATTAAGGATACCAGGAGGGCTTGCTGAGAAGGATGCTGTACCAAGTTTTGTATTTGTTCTCAAGCCATTTGGGCATATGCAGCCCATGTTTTTGTTCAAAAATACAGGAGTGACAAGGAAGCAGTCAGTCGTTATCATAATCCACAAAAAATGACAGGTAAAGAATGTGTGTCCAATATACCATGCAAGCATAAATCTATCCTCAGGGCAGCTGTAAAAATCATACTGGGGTTGTTTAAGTGTTCTCATGTTTAAGTATTTCCATGATTGGTCAGACCATTGAGGAAGACTCAGGCAGCTGGGATGGTGTCTCTCCTGAAAGGCTGCAGGGTGGCCTTACTTCCACTGGGTCTGATGACTCTTGAGAGTTGTCTTCTGTGGCTTATAGAACTTTCAGAAACACATTTTCTTTGATGTTACTGTGACTTTGCTTTTTTACAAGGAATAAAGCTCATTGCATTGGGAGTAACCAAGTGTGGCAGTGATGCAGGTGGTGCTGCGCCTCTTTCTTCTCTTAAAGTTTTGCTTTGGGCTGACTCCTGCCATGCTCCCTGGTGTGGATGAGGCTTGCTCTGACTTCCGGGCGTCAGTCTCTCATCTGGCCTACTATATATGGAACCATATGATATGTTTTTCATTAGGAATGAAATGAAATTTATCAGGAATTGCATGAATTCATCTAAAAGCAGAAATTATTTTTGAACATTTCTGACAGGTGTGGCTGTGGTACATGAGGAGACTCATTTGTTCCTAAACAGAAAGGCACATGCAAATAGTACCAGCATTAACCTGAGTGAGCAAGGCTTTATTTTGTTTTTATAGTTTTGAACTTTTTAATTTATTTTTTTACTGTTTCAGATATTGTTGAATCTTACTATTAGTTAGTGGGCTGCTACCAGTCAGTGTTTGGAGTGCTTAAAATCTCCTATGACACTATTTGACTGTCAGTGTGCCTTTACCTTACTGCTTTCTGTAGCATGCTCAGAAATCATGAGTCTACCGAATGACTTCAACTCAGAGAGCCTGGCAGCTCTGATCTTAGTGGTTTCCTGTTCTGATGTTTAGTTCTTTGGCATCACTGTTACACTGCCTCTAAATGGAAATGAACTTGGATAACTGTAAAGGCGAGGTATCCAGACACCGGTTTCTGGAGATAACTTCCTTCTGTTCATAAGCCATACAATAGGGGTGGCTGTGGCATGGCTGCAGGGTAGAGCAGGCAAAGAAGCTGCTTGGTTGGCTGTGATGTCCAGATAGACTGGGGCTATCTGTTTGGACAAACTTTAAAAGGTTTTATGGTTAAACCTTTTGTCCTGCCACAGCCTTCTGGTCTTATCTTTACATTTCTATGACCGGAAACAGGATGAACCTAAGTTTTAATTAATACTAGAACTTGAAAAACGGAACTGCTGTCTGCAAGATCAGTGGAATTCTTACTTAGACATAGGCACATTCTTCAAGCTCTTGCAAAACCTACTTGTAGAAGCTTCTCTCTGTCCTTCCTCTAAACTTTTATTTTTAATGTCATGGAATGCTTTTAAAGAGTAATTAGACATTTGGTTATCTGGCGGCAGAAATCAGATGCAGAGTTGAGACAGTCAGCATAGGGACTTTGCATTTTCTGATTAATTTTTCTGAATGACAGAGTAGGTCTATTTTAAACAAAATACATACTATTCCATCTAGAATCAATATATCTTGGAAGTGAATTTGGAAAAGCAAAATCCATACACTGTGAAAGGATCGAAAGTATTTCTGGGGATGGGAGCCTAACCATTATTGTTTGCCATCAGTCCTTATTACTTCAAGACACTTTCTGTCATGACAATATTTTTTATCTATTATGGAATTGATGTACAGTACAATTTTTGTCAATCGCCTCATGCTTATTTTGAAAAGCACCTCACGTGTTTTGAAATACACACCAGTATGGCACAGTAATCTTTGGGGTTTTTTTAAACTAGGTTAAAAACTGATTTTAAAAAGTCAGTTTGGCCCAGTTTAACAAAACATCTGCAGGATTCACAAACAGCTTGTTGGCTGAGCTCAACAGCAGGAGAAGCTGTAGTCGATCAGTTCTGCCCTCTTCAGCAGGTGTAATACCAGTTGATGGAAATTGCAATACATGGTTTCAGGGGACATGTGGTTAATGTGTCCAGATGATAGCAACATCAACAAAGTGCAGAAAAAAAACATGGGCAGATGTTTGGCTTATTCTGTCTACATGGTTACATGTACTTAAATTCACTCTAATGGAGTTTATCTACCGTCACACTGTGGTTTGCTCTGTTACAGAGAAGGATTTTATGGTAGGCTGCTAATCTTACAAAACAGTTCACCTGTTGCAGCAGACATATTTTGCAGTGTCTTAGCTGCAGATTATTGAACTCCTTTTTTTCTTCAATCTTTCTTTCTACACATATTTGAGTGTTAGGTTTGTCTGCAGCGGGATGAATTGCTTTGTGGTTTTGACATATAGCAGTTTATTTTTGCACTGAGACTGGACACTTTAGACCTTCAAGTGCAGAGAGAAGATAAATTACACACTTTTCAAATTTCACCCTTAAAAAAAAAAAAATGCCTCTAGGTTTATCTAACTGAATGTTTTTTACTTTTGTTTTTGGTTTTCTGCTGTGTGTACCAGGAGTACAGTCAATTCTGAAATTACTGAAATAGAATGTTGACTAAACGTGATCAATAGACTATTAAAATACATCAATAATTATTAAAAATATTTAGTCAGATTGTTAAATTATGAGTCATGGTTCTTCAGTTCCATTTGTGTATAAATGAAAGTGGTGGTAAATCCAGCTATCCTGTAATCAGAAGGTCCCGTTGTTATTATGTTGATATGGATATAGCATCCTGTGTGTGTTATCTGCTCTAGTCTTTTCTCTCTTCATTCTTGCTACTAGAACTCTTTAAAATTCTAAATTATCATGGCTTGCAAATTTAGATTCGGTGCTTTGTATGATTAATTCAAAAATGTATCAACCTATTATTTTGAAGCTGATGTGAGCATTTAAAGAAAAGGGATTTTATCTGTTATTCATTTAATGCAGCATGAAATTAACATCTGAATCAAACAGTAACATTTTAGTAAATAAGATCCAGCATCTATTATGAGGCTTCATTATTTCATATACATAGTCATATTTTCCAAGTGTAAATTTTTTCTTCTTTGTAAGCGCTTGAAACGATTCCCCATATTTTTCAACACGGCATTGTGTGTTGATGTTTGTAATTAGATCATTTGCATACAGTGGTTGTCATTAAAAAGTTTGCATTTTCAGTAGTTAAAATGTCTTGGTGTCCAAGTTATTCAAAGCTTTCCCATTTCTACATATTTACAATTATAATTTAAATCACATAGTTCTTGTCACGCTAACCATTATTTTCAGTGTTATTTCTCACATGACTGCTTCTCAGGCTCAGGTTTGTTTTGCTGTGAATAATTTTGTAGTGTCCAACTTAGTGGGATTCTAACTGCAGAGCATATTTTTAGGTCAAACATAGTTGTAAGTTATTTTCCTGAAGTCCTGTATCCAGAACCACATGTACTCAGTTGCTACAGAAATACTTGTCATCTTCTCTTCCCAAGAGACAGATGAAAGTGGTATCAAACACTCAGCACAGTGGTGTGCACAAAACTGTCTGTAAACTAACTAGCAGGTATAAAGTCTGTTTCACTGAATTGTGAGATGTGCCCTGCAAATTCAGGAAAGAAAACTAGAATCCTAAAAAAGAAAATGGTATCCTCTATAGCACACCTCCAGGGGGTTATGCTCCCCTCTGGACAGTCCTGATAATAATCAAGCTGCCAAACTTTGTAACAGAATTAGGTTTGATAGGCAAGGCTGCCTCTTGGCTGTAGAGATGGTAGCTTATCCTCGTGGTAGTACTGAATCTGAAAGGGCTCCCTATTCCTCTCCTGGGTTGAACATGAACTGGAAGAATAATAGATAGAAACTGTTTGCAGTATTTGAGATACAAATCTGCTTAAAGGGAAGGGAACTGATTTATAAGGGTTAAATATTCAAAATACTTCTCTGTAAGTGGTATTACACTGTTGTGGAGGGGTTTGCCTTTCCAAAAAAAATATGTGGAAAGTGGTTAGAGACACTTTATATTCCAATGATGATGTCAAAGACATCCCAAACATTGTTGCAAGGTCTCTGCCAACTTCTCATGAATGTATTCAAGAGAGGGAACGCTCTATTTCTTTTTCTCTGTCCCTCTCTTTCTGACTTTGCTCTGCAATGGACGTGAGCCAGAGAAACGTCTCTCTCAGTCAATGCAGTCTCTTGTTCGAGGAAATGAAGTAGAGTGACTACAGTCACTGCATCCCATTAAATTATTTCTTTCATTCTGATTCCAGTGACTTTGCTTTTAGAAATGGTATACACTTTGCCAGCCAAGTAATATGAAAACTCAGTCTTTACCAAATTGAAATCAAGCTTGAGGAATGGGGAAGTAACAATAATAAGAAGACTTCAATAGAGGTGAAATTTGGCTTGAAGTCCCTATTTTGGTACACTAAATATATACTTTCCTTTTTTCCAATGAGGAAATTGTTATATAAATTTCCAGCATTTGCTATGTAATGAGTTTGATGTCACATTTTGCTTGTCAGGTGGTTGGATAATCTGCAATACACAAGGAATAGACAACAGAACAGGCCCAGAAGATTAAGTAGTCTTCCTTCTACTCTTACCATTTAGCATTGCAAACATTGCTGGTCCTTGCATAGTCCAGGCTGCTGAGACTCCCCTCAAAAGGGTCTGAATCAAAAGATCCAGACTTATTCAGCAAAGAGGCTTCTCAGGACTATATCCAGTGTGGCTTCTCCAGTAGACTAAGGAAAAGTAGTGTTTTGCATGGGACAGGCTATTATTGAAATTGAAGTGTCTGTCAACAGAGAGAACCTTGCGAGATAAGACAAGATGGACCATCCACGATCAACTCAGAAAATAAAATAATGTTCTCCCATATAACTTTTCATATAGTTGGACATCCTAGCCATCCCTAGCCCTCAGGCAGACAAGGAAGAAGGTTGTACCTCTCACACAGGTCAGAATGGGAAAACTTGTAGGTGTTCTGGGAGGGAGGGTAATTTTAATGGCACATAAAGTTACCTTGTACCATGTGCATGGCAACTGTCTAGTAAAATTTTTCTGCTTCTGAGATGACATATGTTTGTCTGAGTAACCTTGGTAATGCTAGTTGCACAGAGAGGTATGTCCCTTAATGCCATGAGCCAGTACATGCTGAGGGCCAGCCAGCTGGCATGCAGCTTTGCAGAAGAGAATCTGGGGGTCCTGGTGGACACCAAGTTGAACATGAGCCAGAAATGTGTTCTTGTGGCAAAGAAGGCCACCAGTATCCTGGGCTCCCTTAGGAGGAGTGTTATCAGCAGGTCAAGGGAGTTGATCCATTCCCTCTGCTCCATACTGATGAACCCAGACCCGGAACACAGGCTCTAGTTCTAGGCTTCTCAGTTCAAGACAGATATGGACATATAGGACCGTGTCCTGCCAAGGGCCTCTGAGGAAGGGACTGGAGCATCTTGCCTATGAAGAAAGGCTGAGAGAGCCGGGACTGTTCAGCCTGGAGAAGTCTGAAGGGTGATCTCATCAATATATATAAGTACCTGAAGGGAGGATACAAAGAGGAGGGAACCAGACTCTTTTTAGTGGTACCCAGTGAAAGGACCAGAGGCAATGGGCACAAACTGAAGCACAGGAGGCTCCATCTGAACATAACAAAACACTTTTTCACTGAGGATGATTGAGCAGTGGCACAGATTGTCCAGAGAGATTATGGAGTCTCCCTCCTTAGAGATATTCAAAAAGCAGCCTGAACATGCTCCTGGACAACTGGCTATAGGTGGTCCTGCTTGAGCAGGGGTTTTGAACCAGATGACCACCAGAGGTCCCTTTAAACCTCAAGCCATCTGTAAAGATGCCTGCAGTGCATGGTTAGGGCCTGGATCTGGTGCTGATACATTACCTTGTGGCTTGTGAGCAGGTTGGGGTTTTGGAAGTGGCCAGAGTAATCTTGGGTCTTTGATAATGTTATGCAAGTATAGATTGCAATTCCATATTCACATTATTTCAAGCTAGCCAAGATCACTCAGAAGTGTCACATTTCATCTCATTTCTGTCTCTGAGACGATCAACTGTGCAAATCATATGCTTTGACAAAATAATCCCAACACATACACAGACCTGACAGGCTGAAAAATTCAGTCAAGACTTCAATACCACGGGTTTGGTGTTGCTGATCTGTGAAGCAAAAATGATGTCCCCTTGTGCTGTTTCAATGTATGGCAAGTGCTGATATCTACTCCCCTTTACCCAGGGAGCAGCCAGAAATACATCTGCTATGGAATCACAGGCAACCTACTCTTAGAGGACCTGGGGGGGGAGGAGAGCTGAGACCTTCCAGCCATCCAGATCTCCTTCCACTTACCTGCACAAGTGGACACTTGATCCATCGTATCACATGTGTTTGAACCACAGCAGCTTTCATCAGACACAAAGGGAGGTTTCTGTTCTCTGTGGTGCTTCCTGTGCCTTCGATCCCTCCCACACCTCCCAGATGGCATGGTCAGCTTTACTCCTGCCCCTGATTTCTCAGAGTGCCTTGTCCAGGGAGGTGAGATGGAGCTTTCCTGGAGCCAGAGGTTCGCCTTGCTTCCCTCCCTGACCAGTTTGGAGTGGTTTTCCTGGTGCTGCCATGGAAACGGTGCCTGCAGTCACAGAACAGGAAAAGTGTGTGGCATTCAGCCGATGCCAGGTGTGGGGAGGAGACAGTCTGCATTTTATCCAGTCCAAATTTCCACTGTGGGGAGGGATGTTGGAGATAAGATTTAAGATGGGGGGCAGTGGGGAGGACAGATATATTGCTAAACCATAGTTCAGAAACCATGGCTGGAAATCAATTTGAACCCCTTTTCTGCCATTGAATTTGCTTAAAGCTCTACATTTATGATTCAGTATGTGCTGGCTTGTTTTTTTTACCTTTCCTTTTCAATAGTGAGATATCATGAACTGGTCTGCTATGAAAAGGGAGTTGCAGCTCCTACCTGCTCGTCCTGCATTAGGGATTGAGGGCTTTAGTGGTTTGCGTTGTATGTGCCCGGTCTTGGACAAAATCATTGGGATTACCAACACCACTAGAAGGTTCCTGAATTCATATGTTTTTCTAATGAGAACAGCCATTGTTGGTCAGCCAATTTGTCTCCACCAATGACCATAAGAATACACTGAAGGAAGATTAAGAAAAGGGCAAGAATGTATGATACTGATTCCTAATACTCAAAAGCCACCTATTTTCAGATTTCCACAACACAGTGAAATGATGATGTGCTTAGTAACCATCAAAAGCATGTCTGTTACATAAAGAACCATCTTCTTTCCTCTGTTTTCAAGTCTGGCTCTTACTCGCTTCATTTGATATGTCCAATTTCTTGGTTTGTAAGAACTAGTGAATATGCCATGTGGGATTTTCTAGACCTCTGCTCTGTCCTCCCTAAGATGTCTGTTTTCTAGACTGAAGATTCCCAACTTGATTGTTTCTTGTACAGAATCCACTTCATACCTTTAAATATCCTTGCAGCCCTTTTGTTGGTCTTTTCAGTTTTGCCACATCACTTCAGACATGGGAAGAACAGAACGACACACAGTTTTCAAGATGCAAGCACACCATTCAGTGACATAAGACTGTTGGTGCTCATGTCTTGGTAGAAAAGCTGGTGATCAAATGGTAGTGACATGACACTCCTGTGGCAGCTCACAGGGCTGTTTCTAGGATGATGGAGGCATTGACCGGTCAGAGCTCCTGTGGGGGGATGTGACCATTTGGGTGAGGGACAGGGTAGGGACCTCACCTGTGGGACTTGTTGCCTGATGGACCACAAAGCTGGCAGCCATAGAACCCATAGGCAAAGCTCAGCAGGTTATGCTGCAGCAGGAGGAGTGATCAGCAGGAAACTAACAGGATGTCAAGTAACAGTGCTGCAGCCAAGGGCCAAGGCCTCAGTGTGCAGACAAGAGAAGACCAGAAGTAAGATTTAACAGTGAAGGAATAGCAATGCACAGAACAAGGCACCCTGGAAGCTTGTGATGTGGAGCAGCAAGGCAGCAGCTCTCCCCTCATCTCAAAAAATTCAGATGAAGAACAGATATGGAGTCCTGGGAATAGACTGGAAGAATGAACACGTTACCCTGGAAGAGACAACCAAGCCAACAGCTCAACGTGTCTAACTTGTCAGGGAAAAGAAGTACTGAATATTAGAAGCAGGAGACTCCCTACTGTGGTAAACTGAGAGTATGCATCTGCTGACCTGACACAAAGTCAAGAAGTTTACTGCTTTTCTGGAGTCAAAATACAGCTGAAATCCCACACAGATAAGACAGCCAAGACTTGTCAAGTCCAAGGAGTTGCTATATTTCCACATGGGAATGAATGATACTGCAAATTGTGATGGGAAAAAATTAACTAGGACTGCAGTGTCATTTGGGTTAGAAAGAGGAGATGGGTTCTCAGGTTGTTTTCTCCTCAGTCTTGCCAGGGAAGGGTGCAGGCATCATTTAGGTTAACATCTGGCTGCATAGCTGGTGTCATTGACAGTCTTTCTCCTCCCATGATCAAGAGACTATGATCTACTGAGTGAAGAGATCCACTTTTCAAACAAGTGCAAGGATGCCTTTGCCAATAGACTGGGGAACAATGAAACGGACTTTAAATTTGGTTCAAGGCAAAATGGAGACAATAAAGGCTAGAAGGGACAAAGTGAATGCATGTATGGAGCAGAACCATAGGGGAGATTACCACATTGCACTCAGTGCAGGGAGCAGATGGCACATCATCTCAAGTGCCAACCCTCATGCTCTGGGGATGAAAACAGAAGAAATGGGAATTTGTTGGACGGCCACAGAGCCATTTGGATTACAGTGACTCAGTAGGAGAGCTCATGTGTCTGCAGTGTTGCAAAGGACAAGTTAAGATTACATGAAAAGACAGAAAGTGTAGAAGATGGGTAGAAGAGAAGAAAGGGTTGTGCTGTGTGTAAAAGAACATTTTTTTAAAAAACAGAGGTAATCTGTGGTTTGTATAGTGCTTTTGGGTCAAAATCAGAGCCACTGAGAGACATGGTGTCCACTACAGACTTGAATCAGGAAGAAGAGGCGGATGAAGCCACCTTCATTTGCCTCCAAGGGGCCTCAGGCCTGCAGGCCCTGGTTCTCAAAAGGGAATTCAACCATATTGATACTTACTGGGAAAGCAACAGAGCAGTGCATAAACAGTCTGGGAGATTTCCAGGGTGCCTGGAGGACAGCTTCCTAATGCAGCCTGTGGATGGACCAACTAGGACCGGTGCTCTTCTGGACTGAACACTAACTAATAAAGACACGTTTGAAGATACAAATGTCAACAGCAGTGATGATTATAGTGATTGTAGGAGTGTAGGAGCCAAGGGGCTTGAAGAGGACAAGTGACAAAATAAAGACTTGGACTTCTGAAGAAACAGGGTTCACCTCACTCAGGAAATGCTTAGGAGAGATCTCATGGGAATCTGTCTTGGGGAGCAAAGCCACTCAGGAATTTGGGGAAATTTTCCAGTACAGCTGCGTCTTGAAACACTGTATAAGAGCCGTCTATCCCCCTAAGCAGGGAAAGGAGCAGGCATAAAAAGAAATGAATTGGAAAAACACCAAGCTACTAAGAGAGTTCAAATGAAAAAGAGCACTAGAGCAGTGCGAAAGGTGGCAAACTCCCACAGAGGAATATAGAAACACTGCTTCAGTGTGCAGATACAACTAGGAAGGCAAAAGCTCACCTGGAGCTCAAACTAGCAAAAGATAACAAGAATAGCCTAAAAGTTTCTGCAGATATGTTAGTAGGAACAAATCTGTAGGCCTGATGCTGAATAGGGACAGAAAGTTTGTAAAAAATGGCACAGGAAAGGCTGAGGCACTCGGCCTGTCTTCAGAGGTAATGTCAGGGCCCAAAACAGTGTCAAGAAGCAACGATGAAGCAAACGGCAAACCACTGATAATAGAAGAGTGTAAAGTGAGGGACTATCTGTACAAATTAGACAGATACAGCTCCTTGATAGGATGCAGCTGAGAGTGTTGAGGGAGTTGGCTGATAGCATCACAAAACTTCTCCTTAACATCTTTTAAGGGTCATGGAAGTAAGGCAAAAATCCCATACATCTGGAAAATAAGGAACATTTCAGCCATCTACAAAAAGGGCAGAAATAAAGACCTAGGAGACTACAGACCAGCCAGTCTTAGGTTTCTGGGAAAAAGTATGCACTTCCAGGCAGTTGAAGGGCATACGAAGTTAGGATTGGTTTTGTTCCTTGAGGATCACCTTCTGCTTATTTACAGGGAATTTCATCTCCTACTTTGTGTCCTGCTTTTTCAGGCTGTGAAAACGTGCTTCTAAAATTTTGTTATCACCCTTCAGGCTTACTGTCCTGCATAAATGTGTATTGTTGCCAAACTGGGTTACCCCATTGTTCACGCCTTGTTTTGAGTAATTTATATATGTATTGAACGGTGTGGAACACTGAACAAGGAACAGTGTGGAACACAGAGCCAGATCTTCACTGGTGGACACTTTCAACTGTGAGAATTGACCACTTATTTCTAGTCCTGACCTCTTATTTAAGAAAGTATTTATCCCTACAGAAACCTTTGGATAAGCAGCTCGTATTTATGTCTGTGTCCACTAATTCTGTTTCGTGTTACGGGCTCCACTAATTTCCTCGACATGACTGGCTGGCTGCTCTGTAGATCTCCCTGGAAACAGGCATTATGTTCAATGTGTTTAGTTTTCAGGTACTAACATCTGTTTTAAGTTATGTATTTTTTAGTTCCTATAGAATTCTTCAGTGAGTGCCATCTGATCTTCCAATTTGGTACTGTTTGTTTCACGACCTGTTCTACAGTCACTTCAATTTCAGGCAGATCCTCTGATAAGACTCCCTCAGTGAGTTCTTAGCATGGGAATTTCCCATGAAATAGCAAAAACCTTTCTGAAGGATTCATTTAGTTTCTCTTCAATGAATCCTTTTATATCCTGATCACCCAGTGGCTCTACAGACTCTCCAGGCAGCTTCTTGCTCCTGATGCGTTTGAAGAAAGATTTGTTGTTTGCTTTGATGCCTTTGTCTATTTGTCCCTCAGAACCATATTGTGCTGTCTTGCGTTTCTTATATTTAACCTGTCAGGTTTTATGGTCCTTTATTTTCTTCATTTGAAGGTACTTCAGCTTTCAGAAAGACTGGGTTTTTTTGTAACAACCTCCTTTTCCTTCCTGTTTAACTGTGCTAACTTCTTTTTGATATCTTGAGCTTTTTCTGACATACTCACTGCATTGGTGCTCTACTTCCAATGTGGGGGCATCAAGTAGTTTCCATACTGCCCATGATGACTTTGCTCTTGATTTAAACAAACTTTTTGATTTTTTGTTATATATTTTCTCTTTTTATGTGTCTCGTAACTGGCAGATCTTTTGCCTTCTGTAGGGATGTTGAATCCGAGCACAGAACAATCACTTAGAATGAATTCTCAGCTGTAAGGTGTCAAATCATCTTTTGTGCATTACCTGGACCAAGCATCTTTTCTTGTGGGCATTCTAAGCAGCTCTCTATGATTGTATCCAAAATTCAGTCTGTGTTCCACGTCTTTCAGTCTTTTATGCACTGTACAAGTTACAAGGGTAATTGAAAACTCCCATCACTATTGCATTTTGTACCCTTCTTTCAAAATATGTCTCTTTCTTGATGGAGAGCCAGTACTGCCAACTCCATACTGTGCAACCCATATGTCAACCCATCCAGGTTCTTTTTATTCAATGAGATTGTGTATTTAATTTGGTTCAGAGGTTTTTTTCTTATCTTTGCTCATACTACAAATGTTATCCTGAACTGTGTGTTCCTTACCTATTTGTTTTCAAACAGGTAATTTTTAGACTGTAATTTCATTATAAAAACCTTTCCACTTTGTTCAAAAGATGAGCTATTCATACCAGAAATTAGGAGAATAAGATCATAATGATACTTCTTAAAACCAACATTTTCATTACTAATTGCTTCTCTCTTTCATAAGGAACAATATGAATCTGCTGGGAATTTCCTGAATCTGTGGTATTTCTGCAGGGTAGCCAGAAAAAGGAATGAATTGCCTAATTATTTTACTAGCTCTCTTCTTTGTAATAAAAGCTGTAATAAAAGAGGAAAGATTCAAAAGCACAGTTTGGGCTATTAAAGTTAACTGCTGCTGCCACAGAATCATCTTTGAGAGAAAATGTTCAAATCTCAAGGGTCTGCAGTCCTTGAGTTCAATTTTTTTAGCCAATGCTGCTTGAAAGCCTGTTTTTTTTTTCCTTAATACCTAATAGTAGTGGAAATACATGAAATATTTGACTACTCAGTGTTTTAGAATATTAGAATTTTTTGTTTATTAACATCCCTGTATTTGTGTTGAATTTCCTTACAGTACTGTTTTAATCTTCTTACCTACTTTAAAGTCCATCCATGTTCAGTTAGTGTAGCAAACGGAGTCTTGGAAGTATGCAGAAAATCAAGTTTCTATATTGTTAGTTGTAAGACAAGAAAAACCGAAAATCTATAGGTATTAATTTACATGCAGTAGGTTGCCCTAAAAAAACCCAAAAAGCCCGTCATGCTTTGTTAGATAACTTTTCAATCCCTTACTAACATGCTAATGACTATCTCTTTAATAGCTACTCATGGCAGACTTCAGATCTAGTATCCTAATTAATTCAAAGATTCAATGATAATTGTAAATTATGGAGTATGTTCTTGGATATGCTACACTGACATTCTATCTGTGGATTGAGAAATTGGTCTCTCTTCCCAGGCAAGGAAAAGCAAAAGAGAAGATTGTTCACCAGAATAATTCCTCCAATGAAAGCAGAAGAGGAGGAAGAAACTTGATGTCTCTAATCTCTTAGACCATTCTGGACAAGTGTAAAGCTAATGATTTATAACACGGACTCTCCGCCTGTATGCAATGCCTAGGATGATGTGTATCTTCAAAACTCTGAAAGGGAGAACTAGTTTAGAGATATATAAACAGGAAACTGGATAACCCCATGAATAAAATGCTGGACAAGACTTTAGATCTATAAGCATGTAGATAGACTGCCCTGAAAGTGTGTGTTATTGGTGTCCACATATGTCAGTGTGTATTCTGACACCTCTGTAGCTATTGATAGCATCTTGGCATAACGCCCATCAGACCACAGATCAGAGAAGAAAGGGAGACTAGAAGCTGAGCATGTTGTCAGAATCAAAAGGGTTTTCTTTGTGCTTCAACATCTAGAACATTTTTAGAAATTTCACTTTTTGAAACCATGTTGTTTCATTTTCTTAGTTTTTAACGCATCTTTAAAGCATACAAATATTGTTTACATCATGATAAAGCATCTTCCAGACGTGGCAGGACTGTGTTGCTCTTTTCAGAACAAAATTATGCTATGGATATCTGTTGGGAAATCAAGGGAAAAGGCATCAGTCCACAGTTCTGTCTGATATATTAGATTTGCTGAATGTGCAAAGTCAGGCTCCAAAACCCACTACTGTAAATGGAATTACTCTTTTCGATTTCACTTAGATGTCGTAAATCTTTGTGCCTGCACAACTGAGAAGTAAACAAGAATTACAAGCTTGGTCCAGTGTAACACTGAAGAGTCAGGGTCTGTTACTAAACTCCAGCTCTGTTTCTCTTGTCCTCCTTGGAGAAGCTCCACCATCTCTAAGGTTTCCTTTTGGTCCTACATTAAGCATTACAATTAATAACAATAAGCCCTAAAGCCAGTCAAAGATAATGAGTTAGAAAGTCAGTTTATCTTACATCCTCCTTAACTTGCTGCTGCAGAGGGTGGAAAAGCAAAAGTATGAGATTAGGAAGCTCTTAGTAGTTCTGATCCTGTCCTAACACTCCAAGGCTTTTACTTACACTTTATTACTTTGGGGACTGAGGTACTTTGCATAGGAGGAAGTAAAATAACACAGCAGTCATAGTGGGTGATAAACCATTGGGAGTGCTGGCAGGGGATGCAAAACTAAGGAGAAGGAGAAGAAAGGAGAGAGTTGGAAAACTAAACCTGAATACAAAACAGAGAGAAGAAAAAATGGGATAAAAAAAGGACCAGGCAATTTGTAACAGAAAAACTGAGATAATTTGAATAACTTTGGTGATTGTGCTGGAGAAGAAATAATACAATTTCCCCAGGAACAGAAGTCCAGGCAATCGGGCAGCGTGCCTTCAGAGAGCAAGGCTTGCCTGAAACTCACAGAGGAACAGGGCAGTGTGCCTGAAGAGCTGAAACACACAACTGACTACAGTTGTGACTTTATTTGTGTCAGGGTCCTAAAAATAGAAAATTAAATAGGGTCTAATTTCTATAAAGGTTGTTACATGCATGAAAGGGACTTCTCTGAAGTAATCTTACATGAAAAGAAGGAGGAATAGTTTATTTTTAAACACCGTAATCAGCCAAACTCTTTCTTTACCCCATAAATAATCCATAAGCAAAATAGTCCAGATGCCATGCTAATCTCATGTAAAGTGGCACGGGATTTCTAAAACCCTCAGACCAGGTGAGGGAATAAGATAGAGAAATACAGGTTCAGGCTGATGAAATAGTAGTGCACTTACATCAAGTCGTGTGTGTGTTTATGTAAGCATGATGATGATCAGAGAATTTGATAGCCCCCATCAGTTCTGGGTTCATGTAAAAACTAGGTGAAAAGAGACCTCTGGAGGTCTACTCCAAAGAGGTATAGCTTCAATGTTAGAGAGACCTCTGGAGGTCTACTCCAAGCAGGTATAGCGTCAATGTTAGATCAGATGTGCAGCTGACTTTCATAATTTCCAAGAATGGAGATTCCACGACCTATCTGGGCTACCCATTCCAGCATTTTTCAGTTGTTTAGACTGGGGGTTTGGCATTTGTTTGTGGGTTTTTTTCCTTATATCTAGTCAGAATTTATGTCATTACAACTTGTGACTCTTGCCTTTGTCTATTTGCTATATATCTCTGACAAGAGCCTGATGAGGTCTTTATTGTCATTTCCTATTAATAAGGAAAACCCTGCAATTAGATCCTCCCTAGGTCTTCTCCATGCTGCACAAACCATATTCCTTCAGCTTCTTCTTGAACACTGTGTACTTCAATCTTCTAACCATCTTTGTGGCCCTCTGGTGGTCTTGCTTCAAAATTTTGTCATGTTATTTGTTCTGCTAGAAGCTCTTGATAGCGCAGTGAAATAAGTGGTTGGCTGTCATCACCACAGAAATGCACTGCTGGGTCACAACTTGCTGTCCACCATCTCCCCAGGTCCTTTCTGGGGAGGTGCTGTACTGTTACATGGGATTCCATCCTCCATGCAGAACTTCTCCTTTTTCTTTCTTGAACTTAATGACACTATGTTTGGCCTGTTCCTCCAACTTATCAAAGTTCATCTGAATGGTAGTCCTTGCCCTCCAGCAAATGAATTGCATCTTTCAGGTTGATGTTACCTGTGAACTTGCAGTTACATGTAGGCACAGTCATAATTATTAACAAGTCTTTTTTAATATATATATATAAATTTTTTTTTTTTTGGCATTCATTAAGATCCTGCAAGAAGACACGCCCCATGGAGTTTCTGACTTTGTCACATCTCTGGTCATCTGCTATTACCTTATTGTGATTTTTTGTTTTCCTCACCTCCATGTTATGAAGTGAAAGGGAAGAATGAAACAATCCCATGAAAAAGAATAAGAACAGTACAAGTGAAAACTTAGTTCAATGGAGAAAGTAAAAAAGTTGGAAGAATCAAATGGTGCATTCTAAATCCCAGTTTTGAAGCTTCTGAGCAACACACAGTGTAAGATGGATAGGGACATTGCTAGTGATGTTTTTATCCTATTTGAAAGCACCAAGCCATTCTGTTTTCCTTATAGTCATGGAATGGGCTGTCAGGTCTGGTTTGTGTCTGCTGCTTCCCTGGATTTCTGCCATGTTAAACTTCCCTAGACTTTGCCCTTTTCCTCAGGAAGTATGTGCCCCAATTTTAGTTGTTCATGTGTGTCCGGTGCAATAGTTTAAGAACTGTTTGTTGCCAACACCACTCTAAATAATGGCATTTACTTGGAGTTTACAGATGTGTAGTATATGGAATTATGCATCATGTAAGAGGATGTGCATAGCAGTATACGCATACTACTTGTGATATTAATTGAAGCAATTTTTTTCTTGTTTAATAGGTTACAATAAGATAGAGCCAATGTTACATGTTTCTACAGCCTATGTACTTAAGGGAGTACTGTGGTTTCTAAGACACTCCTGTGAAAGTTTTCAATCCAGGAGATGATTTATTTGTTTGTGTAGCCGTGATCAGGCTTTCTCTATTCATCTCACTGGGGATTCCCAGACTTACCTCAGTGCTGTTATTTGTCTCTGTTTGAAGATTCAAAAGATCATCAGTGCACCAGTTTGGTTTTGTATAGTATATTTACAGTCAAAATCTAAACACTTCTTTGCTTTTAATGTTACGACCTTAAGATTCTTGCAAATTCAATAAATCCACAAGGCTGTTCAGCCTGGATTTATATATATTCTTCCTTTTGTATCAGCTGACTTTTACTATCTCTACTGATTCTACTGTGTCTTTTGATCAGCATCAATATACATATCACTATGTGAAAGGACTGAAGGATACTTCATGATTGTAAAAGCGAGATCAGATTTGAATATCAGCCAAAATTCTTTTGACCAGTTTCACTTCTCCCACCATTCAAATGGGTTATTAGTATAACAGAATGTTCTGGTTAGAAGAGACCTTTAAGGTCACCAAGTTCAACCATAACCCAGCATTGCCAAGTCACTGCTAAACCATGTCCCTCAGCACTATGCCTATATGCCTTTTAAATACCTCCAGGGATGGTGACTCTGACACTTCTTTAGGCAGCCAGTTCCAGTGTTTTATAATCTTTTCACTGAAAATTTTTTTACTAATGCCCAACCTAAACCTCCCCTGGCACAACTTGAGGCAATTTCCTCTTGCCCTACGGCTTGTTACTTGGGAAAACAGACTGACCCTCTCCTCACTACAACCTCCTTTCAGGTGGTTGTAGAGTACAATAAGATGTCCCCTCAGATTTCTTTTCTCCAGGCTAAACAACCCCAGCTCCCTCAAGTTGCTTCGCAAAAGACTTGTTCTCTAGACCCTTCACCAGTTTTGTTGCCCTTCTTTGGACATGCTCCAGCACCCCAATGTCCTTCTTGTAGTGTGGGGCCCGAAACTTAACACAGTAATTGAGGTGCGGCCTCAGCAGTGCTGAGTACAGGGGCATAATCACTCCCTTAGTCCTGCTGACCGTACTATTTCTGATACAAGTCAGGATGCTCTTGGCCTCCTTTGCCACCTGGGCACACTGCTGGATCATATTCAGCCAGCTGCCAACCAGAACCCCCAGGTCCTTTTCTACCAGGCAACTTTTCAGCCACTCATCCCCAAGACTGTAACATTGCATGGAGTTGTTGTGACCTCAGTGAAGGACCAAGCACTTGGCCTTGTTGAACCTCATATCACTGGCCTTGGCCCAACAATCCAGCCTGTCCAGATCCCTATGCAGAGCCTCCCCACCTTCAAGCAAATCAACACTCCCACCTAACTTGGTGTCATCTGCAAACTTACTGAGCGTGACCTCGATCCCCTCATCCAGATCATTGATAAAGACATTAAAAAGAACAGGCCCCAATACTGAGCACTAGGGAACACCTTTTGTTAGTGGCCGCCAACTGGATTTAACTCCATTCACTACAACTCTTTGTGCCCAGACATCCAGCCGGTTTTTTATCCAGTGAAGTGTGTGCCCATTCAAGCCATGAGCAGCCAGTTTCTCCAGCAGAATGCTGTGGGAAACAGTGTCAAAAGCTTTACTAAAGTCTAGGTAGGCAAAATCCACAGCCTTTCCCTTGTCCACCTGTCACAGAAGGTGGTCAGGTTAGTCAAGCAGGACCTGCCTTTCATAAATCCATGCTGACTGGTTCTGATTACCTGGTTGTCTTGTATAGGCTGTATGATGGCACTCAAGATCATCTGCTTCAAAACCTTCCCTGACACCGAGGTCAGACTGACAGCCCTGTAGTTCCCTGGATCATCTTTCCAGCTTTTCTTATAGATGGATTTCATATTTGCTAGCCTCTAGTCAACTGGGACTTTCTTGGTTACCCAGTATTGCTGGTAGCTGATGGAAAGTGGCTTGGTGAGCACTTCTACCAGCTCCCTCAGTACCCCTGGGTGGATCCCATCCAGTCCCATAAACTTGCATGTGTTGAAGTGGTGTAACAGGTTGCTGACCATTTCCTCTTGGATTATGGGGTCTTTAGTGTGCTCCGCATCCCTGTCTTCCAACTTAAGTACATCCAATTGCTGTTTAAAGAATAATTAATAGTTTTTACAAAAACCACCCTCATGGTGGTGGACAAATACCACTTTAAAATATGAACTGCTTCAGGCACTGGCAGATACATGCCCTTTTTATCACTTCAAAAACATTTGATAAAGTTATTACGAAGTTCCTCCTTTTCCAAGCTTCTCTCTGCAGCGGTTTCTCTGGATTACTCTCATCATTATCTCTAATTCTTTCGTTGGCTTCCCACTCCCACAATGGTGCTAAGAGCTAAGGGCTGCCAGCCAGGTCATTTCACTTTGCAGTACCTTTGCGTGTACCTTCTTTGGCATCACTGCCTTTTGTGGTATGGTCCATCAAGCTGAAGTTGACATGGCATTATTGAAATTACTTTTGATGTTGCAATGTTGTTTCTGCAGTTCTTCATTCTGCAATTGTCTTGAGAACAGATTTGCATAATCAGAGGGTAGGAATTTGTTTTTAATTTTGATGTTCCGATTAACTTGCTTCAGATAAATAATAGAAGGTTGTGAAGATAACACAACATGGCATGAACTGGTGAAAATGATTGTAAACAGAACAAATAAGACAAATGATCTAGTCAGGTTCAGTGGTTATTTTTATAAAATGTTTCTAGTTTCTGTCTTCTTGCACTGTGACAGCTACTTGAAATCTAAACATATGGATTTATTAAAATATTAGTCACTCTCACTGCTTCCCTAACAAAGAGAAGAAAGGGGTTTAATTTGTTTTCTGCCTGGGATTCTTGATATGGAGGATAGCAGACTCTTATTTGAATTCTTCTTTTCTTCTTTCATGCCAAAGGCAACCCTGTGGACCTGCACTTTTGTCATCACATAAGGGAATACCTAACACAATTGCTTCTTAAATTTAAAGTAGAGGATAATTCTGAGGTAATAATTGTTTGGCTCTGCCCTTTCACAGATACCCTCCCACCTTTCATCTCCTTCTTTCCATCTCTCACTTCTCATGGCACCTGACAGAAGAGAATTAAATGAGATATTGCAGCAATTAAATCCAGCTAGTAATGCGGTTATTGTTCACCTGTTCTGGCCATTTCCATGCATTGGAAACCCAAGATTAATTTTTTCTTAAGTGATCCAGCACATCTCTGCTTCCTGCTTGAGGAGAAACATACACACAACTGTCCTTTTCCAGTCATCTCTGCAGGGCAGGACATAAATAATGCGGGCAGTGAAACCAGAAAACATTACTTTCTACATCTTAAGAAGAGTGGTTTTCCCTCTATAAGGGACCAATTATTGAGAGAGAGGCTGCTTAAACTGATCATTTCAGGGCATTTGCTAGAGTAGCGATTTATATATCAGGACTGAAAGAGATTAGTGGAGGATGAGTCATGAAGTATGCTAGGAAATGAGAGAAAGGTGGCATACAGAAGAGAACAGAAAGGAGTAAGTAGGAAAGGGAGATCAATGACAGAGTCAAGAGTAGAAAAAGTATATTTTGGAGACTAGAATCATGATAAAAAAATGTTCTGTAGACAAAGTAATCATGACATAAGGGTGTTAGCTGGGAAAGTGCAGAAGTGTCTGGAAACTAGTCAGTGATTAACTGAAGGAATATGAAGTAGAGAAAATATACTGATAAGATATACCATCCAGATAGCAGAAGAAAAGAAAAAGGCAAAGCAATATTTACTTTTAAAATACTCTATTAAAATAAGTTTGGGACATTTCTCTATTCCATTTACTTGTGGTAGCATGGATGAAAGGGAACTGGAGAGAGGTTGTTTGCACACCTACTAGGATAAAATCACACAGAGAGCTACACTTGTATGTCTGGGAGAAGGCAAATGGCAGCATGGGCAGTCAGAAGTGTTAGCTCCTGAGTCCTTGATTCTTATGTTCATCTCGTAACATCATGAGGATGGCTGCATCTTCTCACTAGGCAGGTTAAGAAAAAAAGTGCCACTTTCTAGGCCGTGGCAAAGAACACATTTGACCTGCCTCATCTGGGGTGGCAGGAAGTGAAACTGCCTGGATGAAAATGTAGGCCAAGCATCAAAATATATATTGACATAATTGTCATAGTAAAAACAAGTAACTTAAAAAAATGAAGTGGAACAGAATAGCTGTTAAAGCTTTTGCTTTTATTCTGAAAATTAACTTAATGCTCTCTTTGGTTTTGTTTGGTATTTTACACTGTCGGAATGTCTCAATGTTTACATGCTTTGCTATAGGTATGCTAGCATGGTAAATACTGTACCACTTGGTTTTGCATTCTTCAGAAGTTCAAAAGTAATATTTCTCTTACAATCCTTTTGCACTAAGGGTACTCTTTTGTACAAACAAGGCCAGGATTTGAATAAAAACTCATCGAAAGTTGATCAACTGTCTCTTCAGCTTTTCAGACAATTGATTCTACTAGGTGAGAGACAAACGTTCTTTGAAGTAGGCATATCTAAATTAGGTGATTATTATTAGGTGATTTTGAATGGTCCTGTCTACAAACAACAATGAAAGAGGCATTTCCGAGTACTACCAAGCTGTGCAGAGAATACTAGTAAATATGATGCACTAATGCACCATTAACATTCACCGAGCAGTGATGCTGTGCTGTTTATATCAATCTGACTTATTCTTGTACTCTGGATAGTATTCCTTGTAATAATGATTACAGAATTAAGTAGGTTTTGTCAAATAGTCAGTGTATACACTGGCTATTTCATGCTGTACGTAACCTCTGTGGACTTCCACCCTTACTCATAGTGCAGAACAGAAACATCAAATCAGGTACCAATAACAAGAGGCAAAGAGGACTTGATCCAGCTTAGGCAGAACAACGACTGCCCATTGCCTTTTGCCTTTTCAATTATAGTTTTCCTTGTTCCAGAGTTTGAAAAGTTTAATGCATCCATTTACCCTTGGCTTTTTGGTGAGAGGTTTTATGTAGGGAATAGGATGAAGACTTTTCAATCCTTCTCTCTACTCCTACTATTTCCTCCTTCCTTTCAAATACTGAGTTTTTCAGTGGCACTTGGTGGACTTTAGTCTCATGACAGGTAATCATCAAGTAATTTCCATTGTTGTTTTTCTGCTAGGCTGGGGTGTTGTTCAAGGGACTATTTCTCCCGTACCTCTGCATTATGGGGAGGTCTTGTTTGAAAGAAAAGAGGTAGAAAGAGGTAATGGCTGCATTTGTGTGGACACAGGGAAGATGTAACAAATGGATTCTTAAAATGTTTCTCCTCCAGTCTTCAGAAATGCAAAGCAAAGGGGAAAGAGAGCTGTTTCTATTTAGCCATGAAAACAACTTAATGTAACTATGACCAAAATGAAAGAGCAGCGACATTTGGAAAACTTGCAATGAATATAATTCCCTAAAAGTGTTTCAATTTTGTATTTGCTAAGACCACTGCTGCCATATGTGGGAAATGTAGCTCTTTAAGGCATAGTGGGGATTTTACTTATATTGGTTTTGTTTCGTTTTTTCTTCCTTTCTTTTAAATAAAGAAATAATCTCCTGTGTATAAAAACAAAAACTCTTTAGAAGTACATTTATAAGCTCTGCAGATAAATCTTATCTGGTGGGACTGGTTTGATTTCCTTGACAGAATTAAAAGAAAATACATTCAACTACTGGTAGGATTTTTAACACAGCTTTTGTCCCAGACTTCTTCAGTTTCCCTTATGCGCCTCATTAAATGCAGAAATTAAATGGTGTTCAGCCCAGAGCAACACACCTTCAGTTTAGTTTATTTCACTAATGTGTGCTGTGAATGGTTGTCTTTTTCAGTGCAAAAGCTTTTGTCACCACACGAGCACCTGCAGAACTTTGCCTCTCTTTTAAAGTAACAGAAATTGTTCTTGTGATCATACTTAGACCAGTTTGTTAAGAACATGTTTGTATGCTACTAAGAGGTCTACATGAACTGTGAATGATTTTGATGTAGGGCTAAATCGTTTAATGTATTTGGAAACTTCATTACTGATAAACTGTCTCATTCTACAACTTACATCATTAGACTGAGGAAGGAACAAGTAGATGGTACTACAGGAATTTGAACTGCAATGTGTTTAAAAAGGAAATATTTCCTGTAAGGTATTATACTAAAACTTCTGTCAGAAATTATGATTTTATGTACTGAAATTCCCTCTTCATCTCAAGAGAAGTAAAAACAAATGGTTAATTTATTTTTTTTCAGGAACTGCAGTTTGAGAGACTGACTCGAGAACTTGAGGCTGAACGTCAGATTGTAGCTAGCCAGCTGGAGAGATGTAAGCTTGGATCAGAAACTGGAAGCATGAGCAGCATTAGGTAATGTACAAATTGTTAATTTCTTTGTAATGTAATAAGTTTTCTCAGTGTTATGGATTACCACTGAGAACAAGATGGGTCACCTCCTTGTAAAAAAAATTAAACACCAGGAAACATGAGATTTTAGAAGAGTTTTTTAAAAGAAAATTTCAAGAAGAGGCTTAATTTTGTGGAATTTAGTATTTGGTTTGTCCGGTAACAAAATAGTAGTGACATTTGGAATTCATTGATTTGCTGTAGTCTGAACGGATTAACAGCAAAACTACTGTTTCCACTGCTAATACAGCTGTAATTCTAAGCCAGAGCTTTTTAGTTTTGTATTGCAGAGATGTATTGATGTTTTGTGATTGTGGTTTTTCATAATTTCATGATTCAAAGTATTAAAAGCTTTAGAGATAATCACTTGAAGCTGCTGACCTGACATCAAAATTTAATGATATGTGTCACTCTATTTTAACATTGGTGTTTGTCAACCTAAAAAAAATTATTCTGGTACTTTGGATGATGGTAAGATTATTTAAGAAACTGTAAAAAAGGAAGCTGATTTCTTGATCAGTTTGGAGTGAGCAGAGATGTTTTAGTTTTGAGCTTCTTGGTATTAGTTTCTTTGTTTTCTCAGGCGAACCTAATAAATGTAAGATGATAGTACTTGAGTTTCAAGGATTAAGAATAATTGTATAGACATGAGTTCTGTTTTTATCAGTGGAAATATTGCCTAATATCTTCTGAAAATACAATTATGATATGCCAAGCTGAGTGCCAGGTTTTGTATGATGCCAGTAGAAAAACCTTGAAAAATACATATCACAAACTGCAAGAAACTTTTCCTCAGTTTAAGCAATTCAGACTGTAATTTAATCAAATAAATAATTGTTTTCCATAAGTAGGAAATAATTGTTCAGTAGAGTGACAAAGATGCAATGAAAATACTGAATGCAACAGTTAAGTTAAAATGGCAGAAGTCAGAAGAATCTTTAAATAATTCAGCAGAAGCTCTACATAGTCTTAAATATAAATAAATCAAGTGAGAACTAACTCCCTAAGATAAAATCTTGCTTTATTCTATATTATATAATATTCTTCCTCACCAACTAGACTTATATTAACATTAGAGAAACTATATTACTTAGAATTATTTAAGCATAGAGTATATAATATTTGGCAGTGTAGTACCTTAAGTGCACTTCCCCAGCATTTTAAATTTAAGTATGGTATGACTGGATTTCAAAAAAGCTTTCTGAACTATGTTTGAATGATACCGAGGTATTTTTGAATAGTATTACTATTTTAGGATGATTCCAGTCAGTGATATGGAAATTGGGAAATTTGTTTGGAAGGAAATATTTTCTTGACAAACTCCTTTCCTATTGGTAAAGTTATCCCTTTAAGTCATCAGTGGTAGCCAGGTGACTTAGCTGTTAATCTTAAGAGACTCCAGTTATTTGAGAAGTTTTAAATAATTTTTCTACTAACCTTTATGTGGAATAAACCAGTACCTAGAATAACTGATGAGATTTAATGCAAATTTTTGACATCTGGTTTGTTTTTTTTTTTTGTGTCAGAAATGTGAAAGTCAAAAATTTCTAGCCCTTCAACACTTTAAGAAATACCTGAAATAGTGTTGTCCAGAAAGTAATACCAAAACCTTACAATTATCTAATGCTGTTCTTAGACCCAGCAACTGATTTTAAAAGGAATTTAATAATAATCTAACATTGTTTGTGTTGAGTCATTCTTTCTCCTATACATATTAAATGAGCTTTAATTTTCTGTCAGATAGGAAAATGCAGATATTAAGTGAAGGCAATTATCAGTCTGGCTTCTGTGCCAACTTCTCAGTTCCTCAATTTGAGAATGTTCATCCAGATTTGAGAATGTTCCTTTGACATAGTACAGTGGGACAAAGACTTGGAAGATAATGTATTATGTAGTGAAATAATACGTGTTAAGAAAAAAGGTATCTAACTTCTTAACGTCTTTTGGAGTCTGTAAGAACAGAAGAAGCTTGCTTAAAAATACTTATTTTCATAGGTATGACCCTCTGTGAAGCTAATCTTTGGACAATACCTACTTTAAAACAAGGTGATTAATTTCAGGGCAAACAGTAAATGCTTTAAAAAGAAGATTCTTAGTGATAAAGGGTAATTTGAAGCTTTTGCCATTTTTATTTTATTCACCTACTGAATAATGAATTGATTGTTTTAAGCATGCTTTTCTGGCAGTACACAAACTAAAATCATAATTTATGCCTGTTATTACTAAGCTTTTACTGGTAAAGAGCTTTTGAAAACTATCTTTAATCAATTGCATTTATTTAAATTCTATCATTATTCAAAGTGAAATACTACCTGTAAATCTCCTGTAGAAGTGAATATGCATCCTTCAGTGATGTCACCATTGTCTGATGACACCTAGGTTTGTTATTCAGCTGCTTTTTCTTATTAAGGAATAATCAGGCAGGCGTAATTGTAATCAGCATATTTTAATATTGCGAAGTTACCTTTTTTTTTGTCCACTTTAAAATCATTTGCTCAAAATATCTAAAAGGAATGTTTCTTTTTAGTATTTGTTATGTATGTCTGTTACTACTCAAATATCTAAAATTAGTACATGGAACAGCTATCCATATTTGGAATTTTATTCAGGCTAAAACAGCTTACAGTGGAGTTTTCTGCCATATTTTGTTCTACTATCTTAAAACAACTGCAGGTATATATAACTGTGGAGATATCAGTAAAATTGATCTTATTTTTACCTCCTTGGGATAGTAGTTTCATGGAGTCTTCCCACATGTCTTTAGATTTTGCCCTTGAAACCAGGTTTTTAGGAACATGTTAAAGGGCTGTTATTTCTGGCTTCAATTTTGTTTTCTGCACTCATCTTGCATATTTGACACTTGGCCCATAAGGATTTGTATATCCAGCTGTACCATGAAGATCCTTGTGACTCAATTTTCACTCCTTAAGAACTTCTATATAATTTTTTCTTGTCGTAGAAATCAAGATCCAGAACATAATGTGAGGGGAATTTGCACAGCACAACATTATGCAGCCTAGATTCACAACAGGAATCACTGTATCTTGCACTGGTATAGCTACATAGGCTCAGACTGATCAATCCTGGTGAGAGGCAAGTCTAAGTACATAGTGGAATCTGGTTTTCAGTTTTTGTGATATAAAGTGTTATCTCCGTACTGTGGTTTGCCTGTAGCTGTGCCACCTGTCTTACACCAGGCCTCATCAAAATACCCAAAGTAAATTTTCTTTATCATATACTTGAATGGTAGTCATTTTTTAGAGGGTTAGAGGACTATATTCACTAGGAATTGTACCAAAAGGACTTGAGTGCCTTCTCTTTAGGAACAGGTTGTTGGCTGTGAATCAAAGGGAAAATCAATGGCTTCTGATGAGTCTGCATAAAATGCTTAGACCATGAAGTAGGAGAAGACTTATGGAACTCTTCCATGCCACGGTGTTTCCCTGTTAGCAAACTCTGAGCAGTTCTTTACACAGTCTGCTGAGTATTAAAATTTCATCATGCACTGTATAAGGAGCCAAGTCATGTTCTGCACTGCTCCATCCCTCTGGCTGAGGTGCTTATTCCTTGTGGGCCAGACTCATCAGTCTGTCACTCCTTTTTGTGTGGAGGGTAATCAGATGCCTGCATATCTTTGAGGTCTTTCTTCAGTAATTTTAAGCACATGTTAATGTATTCCAAACTTCTGAATTTCCCATGACCATATCATGCATTTTCTCAAAATGCAAGCTGAGGAGAGTGGATTCTTTTCTTTCCAGAGGTGAAAGAAAAATACATCTCTGATGCACTTTGAAGACTCAGCTATATGTTTTCACATTTTTCAGACAAAATCCAGACAAAACAGTGTCACAGAGTGGATTGAACAAGCAAGAAAATAAGTTGCATGCGTATACATGTAACATATATGGAATCTGTGTCTTTACACTAACAAATATCTTTTGGATTTCATTGAAGTACTGTACCTACTTGTTAGTAAATACTTAGAACTTTAAGTTTCTGTTTCACTTTCTGTATTACTGTTTTATGTGAGCAACTTATATTTGTCTACTTATTTTTTGATGGAGCCTCAGTCTTTGAACTCAGGAATGTAGCTCAAGCATAGCCTACTCTTTTTCTTTGAACATATAGTTTGGAAATTGATTTGGCAGTAGGACTTTTCTCAACTGAATTTCAACCCCCCCCCCCACTGAAATTAGAAGTGGTTTGCTGTTTGCTGTTGAAAGTCCCCTGAAAAAACTGATATTTGTGTGTAGGTGTCTGAAGCAACATGTTAACGTTTCTGTATTTTATAGGTAGCAAAACCGTAATACAAGTTACTAAACTGCATGGAAACTTTAACTGCTTTGTATATGCTTTCTTCAGTGTAGTTCTCTCTTGGAGATGAATACGTTATTCACAGTTTATTACTGAGGAGACATGTTTTACATAGGAGGATGCAATTTTTGCAAATTCCCTGAGAACATGTCCAGTAAGTCTAACTGATAAACCCATAAATCCTTCACTTCAAGAACACTGAAGAGATAGATTAAGTGCATGGTGACATTGGTTGACAATTTCCACTGTGTTGGTCAAGCAAATAAAATTGCAGCTATAAAGATCTCCTGTACAGCCGTGGGTGTTAGATCTAATTTAGGCTTTATAATTTCCTTCTTCTATTGTAGAAGTATATATAATACTCTTTGTAGATATTTAATACCAGAGTTTGACAAATCCAGTAGCCCAGCAGAGGTGAGGCTGCCACAACCTGGACCTCCACAAACTGGAGAAATGGGCTGAGTGGACCTTTATGAAGTTGAAAGTTGAAATGTCCAGTTTTGGGTTCCCCAATACAAGAAATACATTAACATCCTGGAGCAAGTTGAGTGCAGGGCTGCCAAGAAGGTTGGAGGCTAGAGAGCACATAGTGTGTGAGAATGGGCTGAGGGAACAAGGGGCTCTATCTTTAAAAAAAGGGTCAGAGAGGTCTTTCTTCTGTCTATGACCAGGTAATAGAAGGACATAAAGACATAGTGAGACTGTTTTCAGAGGTTCATTGTGTTAGAATGAGAGGTCACAGACAAGTTTGAACATGGAAAATTCTTACCAGATGAAAGGAAAACATTTTTTCACCATGAGTTTGGTTAAACATTGGAACAGGTTACACTGAGAGGTGATAGAGTTTCCATCCATGGAGATAATGAAAACATCACTCCCCTTCCCAACCACGTTTTTCTATGCTTTTTATTATTATTTCCACATAAATACCAGGAAAACAGTTGTATTAGAATTCTGTATGAATTGTTTTTACATAAAATTCTTCCAGTATTTCAGAAAAAAACTCTCTAAACTAATGAATATATGATTTACTTATGCCTGTGAATATAGGTATTAAAATAACAAAGATGAAATATATGGTCAGTGTGGACTCTATAGCAAAATATGACCCAAAAGAAAAAGATATGTTTCTATTATATGATGAGAGCAGAATGGTTGTTTGTATGCTAAGAGTTTGATCAACAGTCCCATTTATAAAATAATTCAGCTTTCAAGTAAAATTTTTACATCATCCATGTTGGAAAACTGTTTTGCCTGCATTGTGCTTCTTCATCGACTCAACATGTTTTCAGTCAAACGTGTTAAATTTTTTCACATTGCTTTGGTTACAGTGTTATCTCCAAGGGCTACAGAGAAGCTGCTAAATTTAATACAAAGCAAAAAAAAAACCCAACAAACCCTTTTTAGCTAAATGCAACTTTGAAAGTTAACTTCTGAAAAGAATAAAATGCACAACAAATATTTCAGAGCAGAAAGAAAGAGGATCAATATTTTATCACTACTTATGAAAATGTCAAGTGTAAATTTTATACTTGCTTTTTTTAAACAAAAGCCAATATCATGATACTAATAGTCACTACATTTTGGAAATGTAGTCGGATTTTTAAAAGCAATGTTCTTTAAGAAGATTGACATTTTACCAGTGGACAGAGAAGATTTTGAATAAACTTCCAGCAGCAAATGCTGCAGCTTAAAAATTCATCTCATTCTGGAATGTGTATCTGTTCAGTAATTCAGGAGCTTATTAAGCTTAAAGTTTTGTCACACACTGTTGCTCATCTTCATTGTGGATTGTGTAAAGCTTAACAAGTCATGCTTGGATGAACTTTTGTCAACTGAATTAATAAGAAAGTTTATCTGTAATAAAATTAAAAAAGGCAATAAAAGGAGATAGGTTTTCAAAAATGTGAATTTCTGAAAATACTCCTTACAAATTCTACAGGTCTGAATATTTAGATGTGGTAAGACAGCATTTTGTTGTTGTTGTTGTAGTTGTTGTTTTGTTTGTTTGGTTTGGTTTTTTAGGGGGGTGGGTTGTTACTGGTGTGTTTGTTTGTTTGCTTGTTTTGTTTTTGTTTTCCCACGTTATCTTACAATGTTTCTATGTTGCTATAAGTGATAAGATTGGATGGAACCCTTTAGAAATATTCAGAGATAGCTCCATTCTTCAAAAGCAACTAAACTTAATCAAGAAAGGAAGATGTTAGAGGAGTCAGGGTATAGCAGGCAAAGGATTTACAATCAAAAGCAGGAAATCTCCAGTTTGTATACAGACAAGCAAGATATATGGGTTTGTACACAGTCTGCAGTGAACACGAGGGAACAGACAGACAAACCTTATAGTAATGGAATGAAATTTCTAGGGGCCAAGTGCAGCTGTCCAGACTTGCATAAACTCAAAACATTCTTCATCTGGCTATGACCAAGTGACAAAATAAGGACCCAACTGTGAAGACACGTGAGCTAAAGAAGATTGGGATACAAAACTTGTCTGTTGTCTGGAGGATGGGGTGTGAGGCTTTTTTTCTGATATTTTTCTAAATAAATGTTAAGTTTGTATTTTCTACTCTAGTACAGTTCTGGGGAGGGTGGAAATGAGAGTTGTGTAGAAGCCTTTCAGCTGTCTGAAAAAGATCTATCCCAAAGTTCTGACTAGTTTGGGATCCTGTAACAATTCAGAAATGTTTAACAGCAGTTCATTTTAAGGACAGGTCCTATTCACAGGTGATTTCCTTCTTTAGTATGTGAATATATGACCAAAAAAAAAATCCTCTTTTCCTCACTATTTTTCTGTCTTTTTTTGCAGTCAAGAACATCTCAAAAGGGGTTTTCTTAGTTAAAAGAGGGTTAACAAGTCCCCCCAAAATCCAAAATGAACATTCTGTCTTGCAGTTTTCAAATTTTACCCTAGAGCTTTGTATTTAAGGGGAACTGCTGACAATAGAAGAGATAAAAGTACAGCATATATAATTTCCCTCTCTCAGAAGTATTATGCAGAATCCATGGAAGCAGTGCTGGTAAACATGAAGAATCAGAAGTAGACTGAGTGAAATGATAAATCAGAGAAAGGAGGGTTTTTTTTGGTCTGTATTCAAACCTAATGACCTTATAGCTGTGTCTGTATTAGCAGGAGTGTAACACAATTTTTGGGGCTCAGCAGAATGAAACAGAAGGTTCTGAGAGCACAGCATCCATATCATAAGCATTTTGAGGGGATTTATAATAGATTTTATTTTGGTCCCATGGATTGACCTGCCATTAGTTGTTTTAATAAGCTAGGCTCCTGGAAAGGTAAGTTTCTGAAAGAATTCAGTTGGTGTTCCATGAGCCCACTTCATGATGCAAACTAAAGATTGGGAATTGGAAAAGAGCAGGAGGTTCACTTCAAAGATGTACAGGTACTTTGAAGGCCAGTACAGACTGGTGATCTGATCATTCAGAGCAACCTGATACAAGATTAAGTTTCAGCCCATCAGTACTCACCAAATGAAAGTCCAGTAGTTGGGGAAATGGTTAATAAAAGTACTGAGAGAAGTTGGTACAAAAGCAAGTAATGAGATAAAGTAAAAGATTAGGCAACTTCTTTTGTGTTTCCATTAATATAACATTGGGGGGGGGGGGGGGGGGGCTTTATCCTGGTTCTCCACAATGAGGCACATCAAGAAAACAGATTAGTCCTGTTGTTCCTCTACAGGGAACTAACTGGTTTCACGGTTTTGCAGCATATAAGCTTCTGTTACAGAAAGGCAAATCTCCAACAAGTGTCCAGGCAACCAGGTTTGGTGTCATTTTCTTTTTTAACAGTACATCCATATCTTTTACAATAGTATTATGGGTCATATCATTCACAGACAGATATGTCTCTGAAGGCACCATCTCCAACAAGACTTCTAAAACACCCCCTCCACAGATGCTCTCCCTCTTCTTCTGCCTGCCAAGTACCCTCCTGAGATATCACCTCCATGAGAGCAGTAACACAGTAATATTCAGCATTGCCAACTCATAACACTGGCATGTTTATGAAATCAAGTTACCCGATTTTATTTTAATCTCACCAAAGTTCCTGCAGAGAAGCTATAGCAATAAGGATATAGATATTTTTCTCTCTAGTGGTCTTAAGAAAGGTCCCTGTAAGATCCTAAGAAAGGATCTTACAGTCTGAAATCCTTATCTGGGGATGCCAGGTGTCACTTAGATATTCTCATAGTTAGCTCAAGTCTTTCATTATTCATTTTGTTTCAGTAATAGAAAGAAAAAGAAAAAATAAAACCACATGAAAGCAGAATGACAACAGAAAAAGTAGCAGATACTTTACATACAAACATGTACTGATATGTAAGCCAATGAAGACTGTACTTAATAGTATACTGTGTATGATAGTCCACTTCTGGCATGATACTAAAATATCTGAAAACTCTTTCCAATTATTTCATTCACAATTTAAATGTGTTATTGCAAGCCTGACACTTGATTATTGCACTAATTTAAAATGGACATGGAAATACTGACCTTCAGAAATATATTGTTGTTAATGTAAAACTTGGTTGTGTCTTACAGAGTGAGGTTCTGTGTTCAAACTGCTTTTGACAGGCCGTTTGTTGAAAAATTAGAGCAATACATTTTACTATTAAGGATGGATAAACACTGTAATAGATTGCCTCAGGAGACCATAAAAACTATAATTTGAAGGACATGTAGAATATCTACCAAGAGTGGGATACGAGTGGCAAGACTATTTCTCTATACCCCTTCTAGCTCTCCTTTTTATGATACATTGCTGGACTCTGCTTTAATAATTTTACAGTGTTGTTTTTGTCCTGTGGTGGTTAAACCTTGGCTGGATGCCAGGTACCCACCAAGCTGGTCTGTCACTCCCCCATCTCCTCCTCTCAGCTGGACAAGGGGGAAGAAAGTAAGATGAACCTCATAGGTTAAGACAAAGGCAGCTTAATGAAAAACAAAGCAAAGCCATGCATGCAGAAGCAAAAGAAAACAAGATTTATTCTCTACTTCCCATCAGCAGGAGATGTCTGGCTCCCTTTTGGGAAGCAGGGTTCCAAACGCGTATCGGTTACTCCAGAGGACAAACCGATGCCCACCCTCCCCCTTTTTTTCTAGCTGTTATTGTTAAGCTGACATCATATGGCATGGAATATCCTTTTGGTCAGTTTGGGTCAGCTGTCCCGGTTGTGTCCCTTCCCAAGATTTTCTTCTCCCCATCCCACTGCAGGGGAAATGTTGAAAAAACATCTTTGGTGCTGAGTGAGTCAGTTCTGAGGAACTGTGGATAGACACTGCAGTAGTGTCTGTCATTAATGTTGTTTGCATTAAACCAAAATTTCAGTTGTTCCTTATTTTGCCAAACTGCACCTTCCAGATTGAATATTTCCTTCTCAAGATATAGACACTGAAGCTTTGAAGGGAATTTCAACTAATTATCATATTTGTCATTGTAATAGATTTGCACCAAAAGGCCTTGCTATTAACAGAGGAATTAAATGTGCCTTTGCACAGAGTTGCAGAGATAAATCCCTGTTTTCCTACAATGTATGTTGCCATCTACCTAGTATGATGTATCGCAAGGCAGAAGACCGGATCTGTGAGGGAAGTCTCTTCAGTGTTACCCCATCCTTCCCAACATGTTGTCAGGGTAAAGAGGAGTTCTTCTGAGTCCAATGGCAAGAGGTCAAGAAGCAGACCTCCAGGTGCATTTAGCATTACAGTTACATGTCTGTATGGGAGGTAAAGTCAAGGAGAAGAAACCTGTGTTCAAAACATGGCTGAGGCATCTGGAAGAACACAGATTCAGTCTATAAAGTGAAGATACATATTTAGTGGTCACACACCAGAATCAAAGGGCCTGGGAAATTAAAAGGGATGGAACAAGTTGAGGAAAATGAAAGAGGCGCAGAGTCTAGAGAAGAGTGGAACAGGAGGATCAGGCAGAGACATCTGGGAACCATACTATGTCCTGCTTACAGATGGAGGACCAAAGATGAAAGTTGAAAATACCCATTGATCCTGGCTACTCAGTCTGTGAAATACAGGACTAATTGCTGAGGAGACATTACTGGCTTCATTTGCTGCTCTGTGTAGTCATCACATATGTATGTCAGTTCCTGATCTGGTTATTAGGATCTCTGCATATCTGGAAGGCTTTATGGAGAAATGTGAAGCAGAGAATACCTGACAGGGACTCTATGATTCTGAGATTCTAAAGAAATCTTTACAACAACAGAATTAGGCAGTAGAAGTCGATACGATTCCACTGGTTTGCCTTTGGCTATTATAAGCAGATAGCTCGTTCTTTTACTGAGGCACATTGTGTGAGTTATGAAACTCCATTGGTGGTTCTGTAGACAACAGCGTCTCTCCACACAGACACGATTTACCCCTAGAGCAGTTTAGAAATGAAACAGTCATGAAACAGAAGTTGTGTAACAATGCATTTGTACAAGGAGTAAGTCAAAATGCAGACAGCTGAAGGCTTTCCAGAGGTCCAGACAAACTGATCTTTTTTTGTTCCACAGATGAAGACAAAGCCTATCTTGTTGCTGTTCTTGAGGAAATAGATTCAATTTTGTGTTGCGTTTGAAAGAAGTATTGCAGTCAGGCATAATATTTTCTCTCCCTTCTCCACCCCTATCTTCTACTTCTCACCATCTGAGCTTTTGTAGGTGACCTTGACCTCTGTCTTCAGGAACTGGCTTGGCTCATTGATCGAGCTTTAAGCTAGATTCCAAGGGGGAAAGGGGAAAAACCTGGCTCGCAGGAAACAAGCCAGGGACATCAGTGGGGTCTTGTGTCAGCTCCGCTGCTACCTCAGGGTTGGTACCAGTCAAGAGGTACTCTAGCATTGCCAACTCACTAAAATGCCTGTGCAGCAATGCATGCAGTATGGGGAACAAACAGGATGAACTAGAGATCTGTGTGCGATCTCAGGACCATGATCTCATTGCAACCGCTGAGACATGGTGGGACAGCTCACACGACTGGAACACCATCATGGATGGCTATGTCCTTTTCAGGCAGGATAGGCTGGCACGGAGAGGTGGTGGAGTTGCTCTCTGTGTGAGAGAGCAATTGGAATGTATCGAGCTCCTCCCTGGGGACGATGAGGAGCAGGTTGAAAGCTTGTGGATTAGGATTAAGGGGGAGACTAGTATGGGAGACATTGTAGTAGGTGTTTACTACACGCCACCTGATCAAGATGAGGAAGCTGATGAGGCCTTCTACAGGCAGCTGGAAGTAGCCTCGAAATCACAGGCTCTGGTTGTCTTGGGGGACTTCAATTACCCTGACATTTGTTGGGAAAGCCACACAGCCAGGCACGCACAGTCCATTAGGTTCCTTCAGAGCACTGATGGATGATAACTTCCTAACGCAGGTGGTGGAGGAGCCGACGAGGAGAGGAGTGCTGCTGGACCTTGTACTGACAAACAAAGAGGCACTGGTTGAGGATGTGAGGGTGGGTGGCACCCTTGGCTGTAGTGACCATGATGGTGGAGTTCAGAATTTCAGGCAGTAGGCACAGGGCCAGAAGCAGGATCGCTACCCTGGACTTCAGAAAGACCAACCTTGACCTACTCAGGAAACTGCTTGGAAAAGTCCCATGGGACAGGGCCCTAGAAGGTAAGGGGGCCCAAGCAAGCTGGCTAATAGTCAAGCACCATTTCCTCCAGGCTCAAGATCAGTGCATCCCAAAGAGTAGGAAATCAAGAGAGTTAGGAGACCTGCATGGCTGAGCAGGGAACTACTACATAAACTTAAGCAGAAGAAGGAACTATACAGAACATGGAAGGAGGAGCAGGCCACTTGGGAAGAATACAGGGAGGTTGTCAGAGGATGCAGGGATGCAACAAGGAAAGCTAAGGCCTCTCTAGAACTAAACCTGGTGAGAGAGGTCAAGGACAACAAGAAAAGCTTTTTCGAGTATGTTGGAGGCAAAAGGAAGTCTAGAGGAAATGTGGGCCCACTGCTGAATGAAGTGGGTGCCCTGGTGACCGAAGACAGAGAGAAGGCTGAATTACTGAATGCCACCTTCTCCTCGGTCTTTACTACTCAGGCCAGCTACCAGGAGTCCCAGGCCTTCAAGACCACAGAGGAAGTTTGGAAGAAGGACATTTTTACCTCTGTTGAAGAGGCTTAGGTTAGAGATCAGTGGAACAAAGTGGACATCCACAAGTCCATGGGCCCCGAAGGGATACACCCACGAGTGATGAGGGAGATGGCAGAGGTCATTGCTAGGCCACTCTCCATAATCTTTGAGAGGTCCTGGAGATCAGGAGAGGTGCCGGAGGACTGGAGGAAGGCCAATGTCATCCCAGTCTTCAAAAAGGGCAAAAAGGAGGACCGGTCAGCCTCACCTCCATCCCTGGAAAGGTGATGGAACAGCTTGTTCTTGCCACCATCTCAAAGAACGTGGAGGAAAGCAGGCTTATCACGAGTAGTGAACATGGATTCTGTAAGGGGAAATCATGTTTGACTAATCTGATAGCCTTTTATGATGGCACAAGTAGTTGGATAGATGAGGGAAGGGCAGTGGATGTGGTATTTCTTTACTTCAGCAAGGCTTTTGATACTGTCTCCCACAGTATGCTCACAGCCAAGCTTAAGAAGTGTGGATTGGGTGGTTGTGCAGTGAGGTGGATTGGGAACTGGCTGAAAGACAAAGCCCAGAGAGTTGTGGTCAGTGGAGCAGAGTCTAGCTGGAGGCCTGTGGGTAGTGGTGGCCCCCAAAGGTCAGTGCTGGGTTCAATACTGTTCAATATATTCATCAATGACCTGGACGAGGGATAGAGGGTACCCTCAGCAAGTTTGCTGATGATACAAAACTGGGAGGAGTGTCTGACATTCCAGAAGGCTGAGCTGCCATCCAGTGTGACCTGGACAGGCTGGAGAGCTGGGCGCGGAGAAATTTAATGCAATTTAACAAGAGCAAGTGTAAAGTGCTGCATCTGGGGAAGAACAACCCCATGGATCAGTATGGGCTGGGGGCTGATCTGTTGGAAAGCAGTTCTGGGGAAAAAGACCTAGGGGTCCTGGTGGACAAGAGGATGACCATGAGCCAACAAGGTGCCCTTGTGTCCAAGAAGGCCAGTGGCATCCTGGGATGCATTAAGAAAAGTGTGTCCAGCAGGTCAAGGAGGTTCTTCGCCCCCTCTACTCTGCGCTGGTGAGGCCCCACCTGGAATACTGTGTCCAGTTCTGGGCACCCCAGTTCAAGAAGGACAGAGAGCTACTGGAGAGAGTCCAGCGCAGGGCCACCAAGATTATTAAGGGAGCAGAGCATCTCCCTTAGGAGGAGAGTCTGAGAGAGCTGGGTCTCTTTAGCCTGGAGGAGACTGAGGGTGGACCCCATTAATGTCTATAAATATGTTAAGGGCAAGTGTAAGGAGGATGGAACCAGACTCTTCTCAATGTCATCCAATGTTAGGAGAAGAGGCAATGGGAGTAAGTTGGAGCACAAGAGGTTTAGGGTAAACACAAGGAAAAGTTTTTCACTGTGAGGGTCACAGAGCACTGGAACAGGCTGCCCAGGGAGGTTGTGGTGTCTCCTTCTCTGGAGACATTCAAAACCTGCCTGGACACGTTCCTGTGTGACTTGGTCTAGGTGATCCTGCTCTGGCAGGGGGGTTGGACTAGATGATCTTTCTTGGTCCATTCCAACCCCTAACATTCTGTGATTCTATAATTCTATGATCATCTCTTTAATATCTCTATTCATCATCACTGACCAAGTTTATATTCCACCTAACTTACTAAACACTGCAATTTGCCAAAAAATCAAGCATCTACCTCCTTCTCTTGGTAATTCCTTACTTTGGCAACTCTGATGACCTTTCACCAAGTGCAGGTGTTGGGAACAGGTATTACTGCTTCCTGCCAGAACCTCATCCAGGCTAGTTTATGAGTCCTTAGCAGATGACTAAGTTACTTTGTCATCAAGCTGGCTCTGTTTGAGTTCTTGATTTTAATAAAAGCATAGTTGTTTTCCAGTGCAATCTTTTAAGAAACTGGAGATTTTAAATAAAAATGCTTTTGTGGAAGTTACAGACTTCTCATTAGTCATAGCTTTCAAAAATGCACTCCTCTCAGCAGTAGTAATTTCTGCTGTCACGTTGGAAGTGGATCCTGTGTCTTGCCATGATCCGTCTTGATAAAAAAGTCAAATTCTGTGTGATTCTCCCAGACAGGTAACAGCACCACCCCACCCCACTTACATACTGGTCATGGTGTCATATGGTATTGAATATCCCATTGTCTGGTCCATCTGTCTATACTGATTGCTGCCCCTCCCAGCTTCTGGTGAAAATTAACATCATCCTAGCCGAACTGAGCACCCCCCCAATCAGACATCAGTTTCAAGAGGACTGTCTTGGTATCAGGTTCTGTAGATTCTGGTCAGTGTTTCTGCAACAGCCTCCCTGCTGGTTTAGAGCAATGTTCTCCAAACTTTTTTGATCATGAACCTCTATCAGAAGAACATTTTTGAGCACACACCTGCAATATATTTGGACATTTATTTATTCATAGATTATATACATGGACTACTGTACTAGTATATTATCAGCCTTATAGGACATAAAACCAGAAATTAAAAAATGATAGTATAAAAATGAAAGAAACATTACTTTTTATTTTCATTTATGTATTAATTGTATAGAAATATTTTCTTCCTTCACTCCAGTGACTTGTCTTGTGCAATGCATGACATGTGTGCACCCCACTTTGGAGACCCCTGGGATGGAGAATGACTGATCTCACAGTGGTAGTAACCTTTCCTATCAGGTGTCGAAGCAACCCTGCTTTAGGTCAGGAACTGCAAGAAAGAAGTCCAGGACAGCTGTGTTGGCAAGATACCTTTGCTGGCTGAAAGCAAGGAAGCTGTAAGGCCATGAAGGAAGGATAACAGATGGGCATTTCCCCCTCAGGCCATCTGAAGGCCGCAGTCTTCCTTTCACAGTATTGAGCTCCATTTGGAGAATGCAGCAGCAACAGCCACACCAAAATTGTAGTTTTCTTCTTTTCCCCATTTTGTTACTACCTTTTTCCCCCAGTCTTCCAGTGTAAGTTTTGGTTCAGCTTTACGGGTTTACTGAATAATACGCACTCAGTTACCTACACAGTAAGTTAGTGTTGCATCTGGGATGCGGTACATAGGTGATCTTGCCCTCAAACGGCAAGTAGTTGCTTGTGTTGGAATACTTTCCCTTCTGTAAGCTAAAGCATATATAGCTGGGATGGGATAATGCAAATAATTACACCCTTTCACTTTTATATTATTTGTTATGAAATCTGCACATTCTAAAAAACAGTTTGTAAGTAGTTAATCTAAACCCATTTCAACCACTTCAACATAATACAATAACAGCATTTCATCAACAGTGAGCTGGAAACATTAGTCTGTATTGAGTTACTTTTAGTCACAATGCTAGGCTAGTATATATAGACATTATGAGCATTGTCTTTATTACACTCATATGACCGATCCAATTATAATCAGTGCTTTGTAGTTCAGCTATCCAGTTTTCCCCTTCTAGCTGATTAACAGAATGCTCTGGCAGATCTTTGGAAGTTCATAGCCAAATAATTTTTCAATGAAATGTAGTGTATATAAATTGATAAATGTAGAGGAAGTAATCATTGCAAGTTGCTGATGAGAACAAAAGGCCCTATTAATAATTCAAAGTAGTCATCATTTCCATTTTCTATCCTAGTCTGCTAAATTTATGACATCACAATATACTGCGTTTTCCTTCTTAGAGATAAGTAAACACCAGGGCAAAAGTGACTTCATACATGAAAAGCACTTTTGAACAGCTTTCTGATTTTCTCTGTCCAGTCCATGTTAATCCTGTTGAAGCAATGATCTTATCCACATGTAATGGTGATTATAAATCTGCTTCTGAAAAGAGAGGTGTATCTCATTCAGTAAATTATAGACGTCACCGTGAAATAATGTCTATAGCAGCCTTTACAGTTCCCAGATTATTTTTTTTTATTTAAAAAATACTTGAATTTAGATGTCAAAAGAGCCATAGTTTTAATACTGGGTATTCTTCCATCACCCACCTCTTCTCCCTTCCTTTCCTTTCAACTTCCTTCCCTCCAGTGTTTTTGATTAGTGCTGTTATTAAAAAGGCAATAGCATTTAGATTTGAAGTTAAAGACTTCTCAAGGCCTTCACCTTCCTTCAGTCTTTATTTTCAGCTCTAATCAGAAGTTATAGAAATAGCAAAAGGTTGTGTTACTCTCCTTACCACTATAATAATCTGATTGTACTACAACTCAATTTTGTTCTGATTCTGAACTGGTTTATAATCCATATAAATGTTGCTACAGCCAACTTTATTAATAAAATCTAATAAAATCTTAGTCTCAGCACCTATGAAATGAAGAATTAACCCAAAATCTATTTAATGTTGTGTGTTTTAATTTTTACATAGGTTTCCACTTAAATCACTTAGCTTTTGTCTTTACTGATCCTGTTATGGAGAAAATAAATAAATAAATAAATCTTTGCTGCATCTAAATGTATCTATTTCAGTGGTGCAGGAACACAACTGTTTCAAGATTAATCTTGGTTTCTTCAGTGAGGCACTGCTAATATGTTACTTTATTCCTTTACGATGAATTTCGATAACAGATTACATTCATCTTAAAAAAAAAGACCCCAAGAACAAGGGATATTGATGTAGTTTCAATAAAAGGCCCTGTTCATGTTATTAAAAGAATCTGTGACATGAACCTCCTGACATCAGCGATGTTTAAATGAGCATGGTGTTTATTCCTTGATGAGTAAAAGTTCAGGAAAGCCCTGTTACCAAGCATGATATAACCCTTGTAAGCTTTTTGTTATTTAAAGCATTTGCTGAAGATGTAGTTTATGGATGACTTTTAGTTTGTTTAAAATAATTCAGGATATACAGAGTGAAGAGATATAATCGTGGCTAGTCATTTAGAAAGATATATAATGTGCAGCTTTCTGCATTAATGCTGACCTTAGTGAAAAACAGTACTACATTGACCTGAGTATTTTAATGGTAGCACATCATTAATTAAGAGTGTAACCAGCCTGGGGTATGAACTTTTGGACCTACTTTTTTTTTTTTTTAGCTTTATCCTTTTATAATTTAAAGCTATATTAAGTGATGCTAAGCAGTAATAATGCTAAATAGTCTTAATCTAATCCAATAATTAAGATAGGGTTTTAAAGTTTTATTTTGCGTTTCTATTAAAAAATTGTACACAGGAATAAGTTGGTTTGCTGTTGTTACTGTTTTGCTGTTCAGAGTTCAAGTGGCTTGAATTTAGCTTGTGAAATGTAACAGTAAGTAACTTTCACCAAAGAAACTAGCAGAAGCATTTCCTGTTTAGTGCGTGATGTAGAATGAAGTCCAATACGGAGAAGATTGTTAGTTGGATAGGATGGGTTACAACAAGACAGATGTAATTGAAAAGACCTTGGGTAGAGCAGGACCTTCTTGAACCAGTGCTGCATGAGCTGGTCCTGTTGGCCTGTTCTTGTATTACAAACCCCCAGCAAACAACCATGTACTTCAGTTTTGAGCTGCCATTTTGTTTCTTAGTCAACACAGCTGATGGTGTAAAGAAGGAGAAATTATAATTAATCTGCTATAGAGTTTTTTGGGGCTATAAAATGTGGCTTGATGGATCATTTTCTGGTCTTCTTGCAACCTCATGTTTCCTACTACTTCATATTTTTTTTAACATTTCATTTTTGATTTAGCTTCTTGTCATATTTAGAGCTGTTACTTCTCTCCCTCCTTTTCTATCCATCCTAGAAAGGTGTAGGTCTTTTGATGAGCAGTGATCTCTTCCATGTGATTCAATGGCTTTGCCACCGTGGAATGTCAATGATTATTTTAATAATTTATTTTACCAGAGTGATGTCGTATTTATGAGTTTCAAGACCCAAGGGCCCTGAAGTCTTAACAACTGTAATTCATTACCAATTAACCCTGTCCGAAAAATAAGTAGTGCCTAAAAGGACAGAGATCAGTTTCATCTGTTGATCATCTCTTGTTCTCAGCTGACCTAGGAAGAGTTACAGGACTTTCCAGCCTACTGTCTTCAGCTAAATCAGAATCCCCTTCTGACTTTTTCTTTTCCTTTTGGAGGTATCTCATTCTTTGCTTTTGCATGGATAATCAATCACTTTACGGCCTTAAACTTTATCATCACTTCATGATGATGAAAAATATTTACATAATTTCCTATGTGTTCTACTAACATATTCCAGTCAGCAATGGTTCCCAGGTCAGAACAAGACTAGTTGTAGTAAAGTTTGGAAAAGATGATAATGCTTTCATAGATGCTTGCAGTCTGAGTGAATGAAGTACTTCCACAGAGGTCTGTCAGAAATATTACCTGCTGTATTTCTTGATAATAGCTATAAATATTATAGGAAAACACATGCACTTATTGCAGACAACATTTTATCAATTTCAATGAAATGTGTTTGCCTTCCTCCCTTAGGCTCCTTTGAATTGCTCAGTGTGAAGGTATTACACCACTGTTGCCAAAGTTTGCAAGTAATCTATTAAAAAAATTAAATCATTAAATCCATTGCTACTGGTGTGTAATTTTACTGTAGCCAAATCTCAAAGAGCAATACTGTGCAATGGGACTTGTAAGCATGCAGGAGGTCTGTTAATGGAAGATACAAATCCTGCCACTGGTCTTTAATTCAGCGATCTCTCATTAATTTCAAAGGTATTGCTTAGAAAGAACTTAGAAAATAACCTTTGATTTTGCCTATTAAAATTGGTAGTGGAGATTGTTATGGAAAAGAACTGTGGATGTATAAAGATACTAAAAGTGTTGAAAGCACGTTCTGTAGATTTGCTTCTGTATTGATTTTCACAAGATTGGCAATACCTACTTTGACTTACTATGCCATGGTTAGAGGTTAATCTCAAAAAAGCCCCACCATACATCAGTCTTTTGACATTGGTCCTTCTCATAAGATGGAATAGCAAGAGAACACAGAGGCTTTGAAAAGGCCAATACAATCACAGTTAAATTTAAACGATCTGTATTAGATTACAAGTTCTCTTTTGTGGAACTTCAGACCCTTGAAAATCTGTAGGAATAAGGTTTTGAACTCAAGGCAGAAATCCAAGGTCATTTTTCTATTGGAGCATTTTTATATCAGAAATGTGAAATCTTAATTGCTTTTCATAACACAGTTTGTACAGAGGATAAATATTAAAGTTCAACTTCTCTGTTGAATTGTCATGCTTCTTTAGGATGGGACCTAGAAGCTGTACCCCATGGAAACAAGTTGATTTCCGTCTTTCAGTTCTTTCATTACATGGCCCCACATGCAGGGGGAGGAAGAAGAAAAAATAAAATAAAAAAAAAAATAGCAAAGCTTTCTTTGCATGGAGGAAAGGAAGATTTCAGGGGCTGAATGAAGCATTCAGTTCTGCCAAGGCATCCATTCTCTTCTGTGGCATCAGTGCTCTGCCAAGATTGTCACACTGTGATACCGCCTTTATTTTTAAGTTGGACACTTTCTAAAACTAGGATCTTCTAGGTCAATGGGTTTGCAATATGATAGCATGAAGCCTGATGGGAAAGATTCACCATCAACTACTTGGCCTATTCTCTTTGAGCAGAAAGCTTGCAATGAAAGAAATGGAGAGGGAGGGAAGGAGCGATGAATGTGGCATAAAGTTTCTGTACTTACTTGATGGGATGCTATACACACTAAATGTGACTTTTCTTATCTCTTCCACTGCCATCTTGATGGCCTTTTGGTAGCATCAGGGGGCAAAACTATTATGTTAAGAAAAAAATATTCAGATACGTGAGGACAAACAGGCTTTTATGGATAATATAGCATATAAAATGGCACTGCTTACCTTTTGAACTCAATTCAAAATGCCTTCAAATACCAGTTTCAGCCGCATTGGGTTTTTTAAATAGTGCTGATGTTTAAAAAAGAAATACATGGAAAATCAAGATTAAAATAAACTCACTACCTGATTAGAAGTTACAGCAATCATAGGGATTTCAAAATACTATTATATAAAAAGTCTTACTGCTTAAATTAAATCTGTTTCAATGTTGCAGCATATGAATTTTTTTCATATACCACCTAAGTTCATAAGCTATAGAATAATTACCACAAGAAATATAATTTACATAAATAGTTACTTTTTGTTGCTGTTTCCCAGAATCAAAATCATGCTTTTAATTAATAAAAATAATATTGATTGTTTCTTTAGAAGGGTATTGTGAGTCCTGTAGTAATTTCCAGGTTTTTTTCTGAGATTTTGAACATGTAATGACTAAAAAATTCTAATAGCTCAAGTGTTAAAAATAATTCATAATTATTACAGATAGTGCAGTACATTCAAAGTTAGGATATTTCAGATACTGTGAGTTGCTCCACTTATGAAATACTACATTTAGGCTATTTTTTTGACTTAAAAAATATGCAATCTATTATTATTATTTATTATTTATTTAAGGGATTATGATAAAATATCTTCCCTGTGGAACTCAGTGTTTTTAATTGCAAGTATTTTGACAATAGAATTTTAGAATACTCTGTTATTTAAATCCTAGGTCATGTGGCTATTTAGAGAGAAAATTCAGTTTCTGCCCCGCAGAATCTGAACAGACTGTGACTAACTGCAGGCTGCATGCTGATACAGTACTCTGGTTTGGGTAATAGAGTGGTCAGCCACTGAAAGGTTTTTGTAGTGACTGGCTGTATTTACCCTGCAGGGTCATTATGTCTCATTGCACTTGTCCATCAGTTGTCCAGACATGGAGTTCTGGCTGTCTGGTTGTAGCTCCATCACTGTTCATATAACCAAGTTTCTTTCACATAGAAACCAAGGTGTGTGTTGTCACAATGCAGGCTTATATGTCATTGTAACTGGCCGTCTGGTTGCAACCAGCCTCAGCAGTTAGGAAATACTCCTGGGTCCCCAGGTTCTGATATACTGCTTACTTCTGTGGTTTTCGGGGCCTCTGCAACTGTTGGTAAGTGTTGAACTGATGTTTATTATCCTGGAATTACTGAAATCTCTCTTAACTTCAAATTCTGTGAAGAACACCAACTGTTCTTCTCGGTTCTTATTTCACTTGTGAATTTTTCATTGTTTCGATCTGTGTTTTGCACTTGAAACTTTTAAGTGTTGCTCATTCTTGTACAATGATAAAGATCAGTGATGTTTACTGTTCTGTAGTAAGGCACTAATCATTGCTCCCTTGTACGCAGGATAACTGTCTAATAAAACTATTTAAGTGTTATATAAAATAAATAGACCTGAAAATCCTTTCTGAATGTATTTCAATGCTTTACCTGCAGAAAATGTATACTGCTTCCCTGATAGATAGCGTTGTCAATTTTTACCGAGTGTTGCAGCCATGTAACAATGTGTTTGCTCTCCCTGAGCTTTGTACAATATGACTGCATTTGCAGACTGCCTGTGAGAGTGACAGTGACACAGAACTTGCTTTTCAGTTTGCTTATGTTATTCTATAAATGTATGGGCAGATTGTGCTTGAAATGAATGTGTTAACATTACATTTCTATACACTGGTATCTTTAATGTTATTTCCATTTCATCACCCCATCCAGAGCAATTTTAGTTACCTATGATAGTGTTCTTTGTCTGCTGTCAACACAGTACTGGTGAAGGATTCAGAGGCCAAAGGTAATAAATGAAGAGTGTGGGCATCCTTGCCCCCACCTGCAAGATAAGTTTTCAGAATGGTGCACTAGTAATACCCAAGCTTCTAGAAAAATTTCTGTGTCTGTCCTGTGTACTAATCTTCATCTAGAAAATGTATGACACTGAGACTGAATGCCAGTGTCCTGAAGGCACAGAGCCATTACATAGGTGTATTTGTTTCTGGTCCTGTCTTCTGGATGGACATTGAATGTTTGTTTTAGGTAGGTTTGTATCTAGTCCTGTGTATGGCCATGTCACTTCAGTGGACTTTGGACATGTTATGGGTATTGTCTTCTGGATCAATGTCTTGGACACGCACTATAGCTTGTCTTCAGCCCTGTCCCCAGTCCCTTAAATCCATGACTGAAGCTGCTAGATGAGTCCTGGACCTGACTGATTGCTTCACTGTGTTAGGAACCCTTGGTAGACTCTCTTACCACCATCCTGCTCTGCACAATTCCTCGGCTGAAGTAAGGAGCTTTGGCACAGTGCAGTGTGGGGCACAGAGCAGACCATACACTTATCCTTTAATGTTTCTTCACAAGGGTCTTCTGTGGGGTTCATCAGTGATGGAAAGTTCACTCTCCTTGAGACCTCTTCCATGTGATGGACCTGGGTCAGGGTGTGGGTATCTAAATGAGGGGAAAGCTCAGTGCTTTCTTCCCACATGAAAATGAACTCAGGATCGCTGTAGTAGAGACATGTCTATTTTGCTAATCCCGAAGTCTGGTGGTTGTTTAGTGTATTTAAAGACCAGTGCGTTCACCTTCATGAAGAGAACGCAACACCTGATTGGCTCACACATTGTAGTGTACTGTGAGAAATACTGCAGAGTAGCTCTGCGTCCCTAAATCTTTCAAGAGCCTTTTGGATGGCAAGTATTTGGTGTACCTCTGGAACAATGTTTTTAGCTAAGGTTCCTCCTAAAATTATCTAGTTTGCATTCACAGTAGCTGTTTTGCAAACAACCAACATTCCATAGTGCCATTACTTCATGGGTTCACTTGAAAATCATACTACTGCTCCAGACTGAAAGAGCAACACAGATGCAGCCTTAGGACCTGAGTGCATATTATGCTTAGTTTGGTCTAACACCTGCCACTGAAAGGAGAAATAGCCCTCTCGTGCTCACATGACTTTTTATCTGCTCCTTCTTGCTTCATCTTCTGAGTTTGACTTGTCACTGTATATCTTCCCTGCTTGGAGGGAAAGCTAACTCATGAAAACCTGTGAGTTTTCCCTCAGATCAGCAAGCTGATGGGAGTCATTACAGAGTTGTACAAGGGCTAAATTTAATACAAGGGAAGAAGCAGAAAAGCCCAGATAAAGCAGGTCCACCCCCCCCCCCCCCCCCCCCCCCCCCGCCTCTGCCTGCTGTTAGATTGAATTAAGTATAATACGAAACTACACCCTGAAGGAGAAGCATATAAGTCTATTCAGAGAAGATTATCACTCTTGCTGCTGGTTGAGAATTGACATAGCTGAGGATTCACTGTTTAAGAATTGTGGTGGAATTCCCCAAATCATTCACATTTCATTTCAGCAGATAATAAACATTTTCAGGTGTCTTGTGGAGGTCTTTCCTGCCAGATAAAAAACCACTGGGTGTGTATTTGACTGTCCTCATTTTATTTGTTGACTTTCTTAGAAGAATGGAAGAATTTCAGAAAGTAATAGACTGTTACATATCAGTGTGATATTGATTGGCAGACACAGTAACAACTGCATCACTAATTTTATGCTTCTTTTATTGGTCTTTCCAAAATCTTTATATCAGCTTTAGTACGAGGTCAATTCTCTTACCAAATTGAATTTGGTTTTGTCTATCTGTACTTAGAGCATTATAAAAAATAGAAAATGTACATTGTATTTTTCTACCTATACTTTACAAAACGCACATTCTCTGTTTTCTTTCCAAAACGTTTGTCCTCTTCTAAGGAAAAAAACCCCAAAACTCAAACACAAAAACAAACCCTATTTAAAATACCATATTAAAACACTGTTCAGTCTGTGATTGAATCAGAGCCTCCTGCTGGAACTACTCTCACCTCGCTTCAAAACAAACATACCAAGAGGCAGGAGAGTATTCTGTTCCCTAAATACACATTTTGTTGGAAGTAAGGTTATTTAATTAGAGCATGTTAGTTGTGTAAATTGGGAAGTCTTAGTGCTGGTGTATAGACAGAATAAAATCCCTTTGTGTTCATGTACTGTAAGTTGTTTCTTCCTGCTTGTACACTAGCAGATTTTCCTGGGTTGAACAGATACCATAAAATCCTTCTAGACTCCTAAAGGCTAGTAATTTTTTTTCCCCCCAGAAATTTCTCAGTATGGTTGAGGTCTGCTTTCTGCTCAGAGCAGAGCCTCTCCCCTCTGTGCATTTCTCCCTCTGCCTCACCCCAGAAGCCTTTCCTCCTCCCTCTGTGTAATTGCTTTAAATTCGAGTGTGGCAGCCAACACACCGTTAGAGCATTCAAGAAAGAAGCAGATACCAAAGAAGATCCTTTGGCCTTAGTTATATCCTGCAGTTGTTGAGAGCTTGTCTAGACAGTCCAGGTTTAGTACTAGGTTTGTGTCAAATTACTATAACTAAATGCCTGGACAATTTAACGTACTTGATATCTATTAAATCCATTATATTAAACATGCTTTAGGAAAGTGGAATCTGATAAACAAGTCTGCTTTCTGAAACCTTGGATGATCTGATATTTCTATGGTTACCGTTCATGTAACCAAAATTATTTTTCTCCAGGGGAAAATAACCATGTCCAGCAAGGTTGTGACAGGTTGTATCAAAGTATATTAGTTTTTTTGATGGAGCTTGTCGTGGTTTAGGGTCAGGGCAGCCCCTTAAACCTATAACAGACGC